>CAUJNA010003562.1:330493-360493 GCA_963377175.1 Effrenium voratum
GATATATCCATGCGTGATCCTCGAGGCTCCACCCATCAACTAGAAAGCCGTTTTGTTGGAGCCTTTTTGGCAGTCAGCGCCATGGAGATTGCGATGATGCGCACGAGGACGCAAACCCGGGGGGGGCTGCGACGCAATGGATGGTCCCTTTCAGGGGTTCATGGATATTCAAGATTGGGCCTGGTAGTTTACCGTAGATTTGAGCACATGCGCAGGAAATGCAAAGCTGCATGCAGTTTCACACAATGCCTGCATGGAAAGGAACCCTTATTGATACGAGTGCGTGTGTGTACGTCGCATGCTATTGATTGGCTGCGCTGCGCCTTGTCACTTTGGCCATGTCATGGGGGGATCGATTCCAATTCCCTCAAACCTGGCAGATCAGCAACACCTTTCGAACTGCAAAATGAGTCATCCGGGCCAATTTGGCCCCGATGCAAGTGCTAGGCTCAAAGCTGATCACAGATATGCATCAGCCACGCACGGACAGACAGCACCAGCCATGGAAGAAGAAGAAGCAGTGTCTCAGAAGGAGCCTCAGAAGCCGAGCTGGCGTGTCCTCAAGTTCATGCAGCCGGAGGAGCACATGGTTGCAATGACGAAAGCATTTGGCCCCTTTGAGGTAGCACGGAGCTGGGGGGACTCTAAGCAGATCCCCTTGGGCGACTTCAGGGCCCTCTTCAAGAATGCTCAAGGGCATTTTGTGACAACTGGACTTTGCACGGAGCACACGAAGGCCTTCACATCAGGTTTGCGGGCTGTCCGGATGTGGAACAACAGCGCTACCAGCTGCTAGTTTCTCAAAGCGGAGACTGCGTGGGGGCAAAGCGCGCAATGCGTGAGAGTCGGGGCAGCCAGAACAGCCAGCCTTCGCCCCAGGATCGCCAAGCAATCCTCAGAGAAGCGGACACTCTGCCAACAATAAACAACCCACGCCATCCGCAGTTTTGATGCGACTGGTGGACAAGCACATCTCGGCCCGTGCGCTTGCCCAATGTATTGAGGTATCGACGCACGGGGGCACAACTGCAGAGTTCAGAGCTTCTGCAGACCACTTCCTGGAATGGGTTCAATCTTGCCTGGACAAGCACAATGGCACGCTTGCCATGGCGGAGGTGTCAGCCCAGCCTTCATTTCACTGGGTGGCTCTGGCAGTCCCTTTCTGGGAGGCTCTGCAGCAAGTGGCTTCCTGAACCTGTCCGTGATGATGCAGCTTGGCCATTTCTTCAAGTATCTGTGTGTGTTTTATGAGTCTATTCAGCGCTGCGACAAGCACGCCAACGGGCTGTGTAGGGTTGTTTGGCGAGACATCATCCCATTGACCCAGCCCTGTTCCGTTTGTGGTGGTGGTGTTGCGGGGGAGAGCAAGGAACAAGCAATGAGCAAAGACTCAGAAGCGAGCATCAGTGAGAGAGCTTCTGCAGGTTTTGGCGGCGGTGGGGACGGAGCAAGGACTCAGAAGCGAGCATCAGTGAGAGGGCTTTTGGGAGTGGTGGGGGCGGAGCAAGGACTCAGAAGAAGAGAGCATCAGTGAGACAGCTGTTGGAGTTCTTTTTTTTTGCGGCGCTGGCAGTGGTGAGGTTTGAGCAAGGCTAGCATCCAGGAGATTTGTCACATCATACGTTGAGTTTACATGTCCCACAGTCACCAGAGGCCCACCTATTGCACGCACGCATGTTGAGCAGTGTTGTGCGAATCCTGTGCTTGTGAGGGGCGCGCAGATGGGCCATCCGGGCTGAAGAGCAAGAAAAAGGCTCGGGGATTGAGCAGTGTTTTGCCAAGCCTGTGCTTGTGAGGGGCGCGCAGATGGCGGATCCGGGCTGGGGAGCAAGAAAAAGGCTGGGGAATTGTGGCCGCGTGTCTCGGACTTGTGGCGCTGGAAAGTGGCTGAGCTGAAAGAAGAATGCCGGAAGCCTATCGTGGCCTGTCCGGCTTGGCTTGCCGCCACTGGCGCAAAAAGAGGAGGCGTGATTTCAGAGCTTGAACTCCTTCTTTACCTTTTGGTGACTTGCAGGAGGGCCAAGAGTCCTCAGCTGGCGTGGCTTCCAAGCAGGCGCATTTGGAACAGTAGCGCAGACGCTTTTTGTGTCGCTGAGTTTGTGGCAGGTGGCTAGAGGAAGGAAAGCGCTCCCGAAGCAGGATGCTGAGGCCTTGGGAGCCACGCGGTAGTGGCTTTGCTTTGAGGGTAGGGCGCAGGGGCCAGATCCGTTGCTGGAGGCCCGACAGGTTGTTTTTTTGGTAGTAAACAAGCCAACTTTTTTCCACTGCTTGCGCAGGACGTGCCGCGGCAATCGGATGCTTCATGCCCTGGCCGTCGCGGACCGATCAGAAAGGCAGATCGCAGGTGTCTGAATTTCCTATGCCTTTTCCGTGCTTTGTTTGCCTTTTTCAGAGGCCCGTTGGATTATCATTGGGGATCGATTCGATGGCCCTTTGAGTTTATGAAGCCATCACTAACTTGCCCAGACCAGACCTCTGTTCCAACAAAAGTTTCTAGTCCGTTTCGTCGCGGCTTTGACACACCACCAAACACGCAAACTACGCAAACACTTCTGCGCTGTGGGAACATCCCATGTGTCGGAACCCCCAGCATGTTCCTTGCAAGCTCAAAATTATAAGGGTTAGCGTTGTTTCTTGCAATTATACTGTGTCTGAGGTTTGCCCGGGGGTTTATCGGAGGTTGTCGGGGCCGAGGGTTGTGCCGGGGGCTGCGACGGAGGCTTGTCATGGGTTGCGTCGGAGGTTTGTCGGAAGCTGTGTCGGGGGTTGCGCCGGGCGCCGGGTCCAGGGTTTGTGCTGCGCCGGGGACTGTGTCGGAATTTTGTCGGGGGTTGCGCCGGGGGCTGTGTCGGAGGTTTGTCGGAGGTTTGTCGGGTTGTGTCGGGGGAGGTTTGTTGGGGTTGCGTCGGAGCCCAAAGCTATGTCGGGGCTCGGAAGTGTCCGTTGGAGGTTTGTCGGAGGTTTGTTGAGCAGGCTCGCAGAAAGTCGGGCGCCGGCTTTGGTCTTTCGAGAGCGCGCTCTCGCTGTGGTGCCGTGCGAATTCCGAAAACGGCAGATTTGTGAACACCCTGCGGACTCTGGGCGTGTTGGATCGCTCCCTCTGTGACGCGGCGCGAATTTTCAGAACCCAAAGCATGCGTCTGCGGACTTTCGATATGTTGAATCGCTGCTGGGCTCGCCAATGCCCCAGCGGGAGAAATGCATGCGCAGTGTGTTTGGCGGAAGCCAGCAAGGTGGGGCCGACAGGACAAGGCCTACCGGAAGAAGGTAGTGCGCGTTTTGCCTGACGCGCAGCGTGCGATGCAGATCCAGCTGGAGAGGCAGGACAGCACCTTAGCTGCTCTGAGGTTTACCCTTTGACCTTTCGATCTTTTGGAAGGGTGCTTCACTACTGACGAGAAAGTTTTTACCTTTCACTGGGGGGTACCTGCCCAGGCGCGTTCAGGGCGTCTGAGCAGAGCTCGGTGTCACTCAGCGGCACGGCGTACGATGTCTGGACAAAGGCAGGTGAAACGAGCGGCGAGCGCGTCGCTCCTGAACGCTGGGAAAACCAACCGTCGCTGCGGAACGCTGATTAACATTCGCTTTGAAAGGAGCTTAGCGGCGACTTCGCAGATACCTGCTGGATGGCCCTCGCGCACAGCCCGAATGAGCAGCAGGCGCCAGCTGCTTTTATTGAGCACCATTGTGCTTCGTAACATCAGTGCCGTGGCAGGTGCTGAATGAGCTTGCTGATGGCCTCTAGATCACGCTCAGTAGAGCGGCGTTGGCAGACATCCATCATCCACCGCGCGCTGATTTGAGTAACATACCAAAGCTGGCCACTTTTGGCTGGCATCTTGTGGTCTCATAGCCACGCTGACAAAAGATGATTCTCAAGGAAAAAGGCCAAGCGCAAGCTGGGGGAAAGGGACGTTGTCGCGCCAAGGTCCTCAAAGGGCCAAGGCTGTTTTCGTTCACCGAGCCTTTCTCGTGTTTGGGTCGTTCTTTTATTGTCGTTGTTTCGCTGTTTGTTGTCGTTGTTTAAACGTTTTTGTTGTCGTTTTTTGGGCTGGTGTTTTTCGTCGTTTGGATATTTTCTGTTTGCTGTTCGGAGCTTTTTTGTGTCGTGGTTTGAGAGTCTTTTATCGTCGTTTGGCATGAAAAAAATGTCGGCGCTTGAGCGGCGCCTCTTGAGTCTCACTACTGGCTTTCCCCTTGATTTCCCCTTCATGTCCTGTTCACGTTGCCCATGATGTCCTGGTCATGTCCCTTCCATTCCCTTCAACTCCCCCTTCATGTCCCTGTCATTTTCTCGGTATGTCCGCTTCATGTTCCATGTATGTTCCGTGCTTTCGTTGCGAGTCATTTCCCTACATCTCCCGTCGTGCCGATTGGTTTCCTGTCCTTTGTTTCCCTTTCATTCCCCCTGCACGCCCCTTGCTTTCATTTCTGTTCCTTTCATGTCCCTTTCAGTTCCCCTTTGTTTCCCTCTCATTTCCCGTTGCTTCCTAGTTCCTCCCCTCATGTCCTTGCACTTCCTTGCATATCCCCTTTGCTCTCCAGTATTTCCCGCAAAAAAGCACGGTTTTTCCAGCGTTGTCGCAAAGAGGACGTCCAAAAACGCAGAGTTTTTTCCAGATTTTCGGTAAACGGAGGCAGGAAGCCCAAGCCAGCAAAGAGCTGGCAGGGGGATTCGAGCCTGAATGTCGGCGGAACATTTTCTGCAGTACAGTCGTTATACATGCAGACATCCGTACATACACTCATAGAAGCAAGACTTGTCTTGCATAGACACATACGCACATACACACATACACACCTACACACATACACACATGCCAGCCGTCCAGACATGCGTACAGACATCAATAAGGCGCGCGCGGGCGCGCACACACACACACACCTACCTTCCTCCCTACCTACCCACCTAGCTCATACCTAGGTGCTCAAAAAATGCGGTTTATTTGTCAACCCGTCATCAAATGTGTTCAAGTTGTGAGTATAACACATATATGTCGCTTTAAAGTACAGAGTGACAGAGATGTACATGAACAGATAGAGAGAGAGATATAGATCAATATTAATATGCATATATCAAATGCTATGCGTTTGTGCATATCCGCATTTCCCCATGAGGGCCTGGTGTTGGAGGTAATTCTCGCTGCAGGGGCAGCAGTGCCAACCCTGCGGAGTTGCTGGAGACTTGGTGGAAATGCCAAGGCCCGCCGGGGGTTAACCCGTGAGCGACTCTGACTTTGGAAAACACCATTGTTCTGGTGTCAGGATTATCACATAGCCTGTAAGTGGGTGAGGCCAGGTTCAGAAAGTAGAAAGAATCTGGGCAATAGCGACAGACAATGACGGTTGCTTATTGTTGGTCCCTCATTCAGTTTGGTGAAACATGGCTATTATCATTACCATGATTATATCAGCTATAGTACTTGTTTTGATTCACCCAGATGGCAAATGTCAGACTCAGCGGGAGAGACATCAGATGAGTAACAAGCTAGTGGAAAGAGACAATCATGTCTCCTTGTCCAGATGTTCCAGCCCGACTTGGCAAGTGTGAGCCGTTGTCGAAGATTTCAGAGGGTGTCATGTCGGTTTAATGGGATCAAAAGCTGGGGTTCCAGAAGGGGACAAGTAAAAAATAGATGTTAGCGGAAGTAGGGCCAAACTTGCAGAAAGTCGGACCCATTGATCAATATGTCCCTGCCCCCAGTACGGAGGCTGCTACTCTACATTACTCCACGTAGTTGTGGAAACTCAGGACCGGTTGAAGCAAATCCCCCTTTTAATGACAAGGTTTTTACAGGAATGGCCCACTTTGGTATCGCAGCAAGGGTGATTTCTCACGACGGTGGATTCCCCAAATGGGTGAATGTATGTGGACTGTAAATCCGCGGTTTATGCGGCGATTAAACAGGCACTGGCGCAAGGCAAGCCCAACCACTGTTCACTGGTACGATCAAAGCCACCCAAGTAAGGGTTTGTCGGAAATGGCTAAACCTTTGTGTGTTTCTGGGCGAAGCGTGCAACCGCACGCACACGCGCACACACACACACACATGCACGCACGCACACAACATAACAGTTTTCAGGCGTTTGTTTGTAAGATATCCACATGTTTCCTTGTTTTCAGGATTTTCGTTTGGTTTCCATCAAGGGAAGTTCCACTTGGTTTCCGTTGTAGGCAATCCTCTCTGGTTCCGTTTTGAGCGATTTCCATTTTTTCACTTGAAACAACCCTCAAAGAAGTATCCAACCGGCCTGTCCCAATGTGATTCATCGCCACGAATCGTCCGTTTGTTCCTTTTGGGTGTTTCCTCGTTGGTCCTTTTGTTCTAGGCCAATTTAGCTGAAAATAGATGGTGCTGAGTTCCATTTGCCAGCACCATTGGTTTTGACCCCAAAGCAAGACCTGGGGTCGTGAGGTGTCCCTTTTGTTGGGGAGAACATATTGCTGAATCATGCCCGTTCAAAGGGGTTCCAACTGGAATGTTCGAATGCCAAATATCATGATCCGTGCATTCCCTGAATATTGCAACTGGGCTGGTCGTTTGTGATTTTGGCGAAGACTCGGCAACCACGTTGCCAAAGAGGTGCCCAGTTTTCTGTGTCTTCCTAGTCAGAATTGGTTCATCCACGCGTGCAGATGTAAAGGCAACAAAAAACCATGGGGCCCTCCATTGTCCCAATGGCTACTCATAGTAAACCTCACAGTTTTTCAGCCATGCCCTCAGACTTTTAGATGCTGGAGGGATTATGACGTATCCCACTGACAGCTTAACTTGTTAACTTGGGGCAAGGGAGTAACAAACCACCAAGTT
This sequence comes from Effrenium voratum, assembly GCA_963377175.1. Lineage (NCBI taxonomy): Eukaryota > Dinophyceae > Suessiales > Symbiodiniaceae > Effrenium > Effrenium voratum. The sequence continues at coordinate 337,306 of CAUJNA010003562.1, forward strand.
CAGACCGAAACCATGGACACTTGTCTCAAGAGGGCGCCGCCCATGTTCGTCAACCTCATGAAACACCCCTGCAGGAGCCTGGCATTGCAGTGGGCGCGTCCGCGCAGTCAACAGACAGCAACTTGGGCTGAGAGCGGGCCGTGCATCAACAGCAGCTGGCCACAATACAAACCCGCATACAAGGGTAGTGAGGGAGAATCCCAACCATAAACAAGCGCCTCCATTGTAGTCCTTTACATTATTTTGAGTAGAACCAAATTTCTGATTATGACTTTCTTGAGGTCCATTTGAAATCACATGAAAGGTACCCCAAAAGAACAAGGGTGGAAGCCACCCAAACGTGGATCAGGTGTGGCTGAGCACCATCTTCAGAAAACCGCCTAGGGCTTCCAACAGACCTCCAACTTTTTGGGTGGGGCATTGAATTCAACCAACACCTTTGAGGTCCTGAAACGGCGGGGCACTTCGATGGGGTAGAATGGGCGAGGTGCCGGGACATCCCCCCATGCTGCCGGCCAAGATTCATGCCTCATGACAGTCCAAATTCGACCTTTTGACCTTTCGAAATTTCTATGTTGGTACATGTTTAGTCCAGGTCCCAAAAGGTTGGCCATGCTTAGTTGGTTAGTCAGTTGTTTGGATTGATGGTTAGGGGAGTTGAACCAACAGTTCTTCTGGAAACCAAGATAGGAACCCATACTTCAAACCCATAACCATAAATGCAAGCCACCAATTAGGGGTAAGGCGACTATGACCCGCAAAGCTATCAAGTGCGGCAAGCAATCTTCTTGAGAGCAACAGCAAACGCCTGGGTAATCTTGGCTGCATGTTGCCGAGTGGAGCTGCATCCTCTAGACTTGCCGCCAAGAAGCAAATTCGACAAAGGTGGGTTCCATGTGTGTGTGTGTGTTGTTCCTTTTGCGAGGATTCAATCAAATTCCTCTTTTGGCAAGTATTGCGCATTGTAGGTTGGTCCCCTTCAATGGTGTAATGCGTCGATGGCAAACGTGTTAGCCGAGCATTCATCAAGCTGTGAAGTGCGAAGCCAATGTTGAGACAATAGTGGGCAAATGAGGCATCCCGGAATAACGCAACGCAGGTCTTGGATGCACTTCAATTTGCGCAGGTGTTTGTCTTCAGGCATTTCCGACAATGCTTCTCGCATCAGGTCCATTCGGATGAGATGATTGAGTCAAACCGGAAGAGTGGGGATCGACTTTTTCTCCATGACCACAGCGCCCTAGCTCCATGTTCCATGACTTGACTTTGATGCGCCCTGGCAATGTAGGCAACACTTTGAAAGCCCAATGCAAAAGCAGACTTCCACCCGTGTGTTGTGTTCCTTTCAACAACTCCTTTCTGACCGAAATGGACCCGGCAAAACCGGCACTTTCTGTTCAAGCGTCAAATGCCGCAGGGCTCAAAACATTGAATGTGTCCGAAGCATCCAATGTTCTTGTTTTAGGCATGGAGAGGAGATAAATATATAGATGAATGAATAGACAGATAGATAGATACATAGATAAATAGGTAGACAGATAGACAGATAGACAGATAGACAGATAGACAGATAGACAGATAGATAGATAGAGGGAGGTAGATAGAGGGAGAGGTAGATAGATAGATAGACTGATAGATTGATAGATTGATAGATTGATTGATCCATTGATAGATTGATAGATTGATAGATTGATAGATAGATAGATAGATAGGTAGATGGATAGATAGATACATAGACAAATTCTAAGATAGATAAATAGATAGAGAGAGATCAGGAAGCCTACGGTTTGTTTTGCCGTATTCCGTGTCAGGGACCCTCTAAAAGAACTTGAAATGGTTGAGGTCCGTGTCGTGTCCTGTGGTGGTTGTGGGGTGCCCGTTTCGAGTCGTGTCGAGGATCACCCGCGTCTTCCGCAGCCGGTCGGGTGAAACCCCTGTGCCAAAAACGCAAAATCAACTCAGAATCGGTTTCTGGTGCGTTTTTGCGTTTTGGGCGAGCCTGGCCTTTAAGAGAGAAAAAGAAGAATAAGAGAGAAGGAAACAGCAAAACAAAAAACACACGAGCAAGCAGAGACAACGAATCAAGAAATGAAAGAGAAAGAGAACTATAGATTTATATGACTGAAACTTACGCCCACCGGCTCCGCCCTGCTCTACTGGTATTGGTACATGTGTACATTTGCAAAAATGCCAAAGGCAAGCCCACTCAGAGGTTCTCCCAATGCGCAGTGTGGCATTTTAGAGTGGAAACGCCGCCCTCTCCCCCATCGGCAATTTTTGCCACTGGCGGATCCGACCGGCACCAGCGACACCGTCCGGACTGTTCGCGCCCATTCAGGCGGCTTCTTGCAACAGTTGCAGTCCGCGACCGCTTCCGATGTGCTGCAGCTGTTGAGGCAGCGAAGGCCTGCGCCAGATTTGGATGGCCAAGTGGGAGCGCAGCAAGCGTGCTGCGCTCCAAACTCCAAACCTCAAGTCAAGGGATAATTTTGGGTTAGGCTTCTTTCAGCTTTCCTTTACAGGGTTGCCATTATTCCTGCCCTTGTGCCAGGTATTTTAGACACTGAAATGTGGATATCCCCGACAGGGCCCCAGTGGGCATCGATGGCACGTTTCCAGAACCTGACTTTGCCTTTCAAGTAGGAAAGATGGTTTACCGCAATCACCAAGGTTTGGTGCTTGGATGTGGTGGATCACTTGCAATATTTCGGGAACCCACAGTACCATCAGGTGTTTGTGAATGTTGCCTGCCACGTGCGATTGAACGCAAGTCGTTGGATGGCTGAGCTTCTGAATGATGATCGATACAAGCGATTCGATGTGTTTGTTCTAGTTGTTTCCTGGATGTATTCAAGTTTCACTTCACAGCGGATCTATTGTTGGGCTAGTTTGGGCAAATCAGTTGGGAGCTGGCCTTTGATTTATGAATCCACTTGTCAGGGGAATTTGCTCTTCGTCAGGGCAGGAAATGAGGGGTGGTTCTTCACTGATACCAGGGAACCTTCCTGTGTGAGAGAATTTGTCGTTGGGAAGACACGCCAGTGGCATCAGATTCTCCCAGATAAAAACTCCCACATCAATGGTCTGCAACATCTTATCTATGGAATGACTCCCCATGTTTGTTTTTTTGCGTTCGATTCATTGGTGGTTCCTACCGGGGGGTGGAAAGTATATGGAGCATGAAAAATATCGCCAACCGTTTTGGAACCACATAAGAGTTGTTTATTGGCGGACTTGCTAGTCTTCCTTCAAAGGACAGGCGTAGTCACTATGTGTTCCATGTCCATTAGGAAAACCGCATACTATATGGCTCACAGGGCAGTTTAAGGAGGATCCGCAATTCATCCTCTTTTTGACCAACCTTCGGAACATGTACATCGAAACCCTTGGCCTTACACCAGCAAGCCGAATTGCTGTTTCTGCTTTTGTTGCGAGATTTGCGAGGCGGTCCTATTGCAGAAAACGCCAAGTTCGCCTGAAGCCTGTGTTAATGGAAGGCCAGGGCATTCCAATAAATGTTTGCCTTTTGAGCACGGGGAAGCTTATTAAAGGGTTCTGCTTTTTGGTTAGCGACCTCAAAAGGGGCCCATGATGAAGGCTCCTCAATTCCTCGCCCTTCGTTTCAGGTTCCTGCATTGCCCACGCTTTTGGGTTCCCTTTGCACTTTCCCACATCGAATCGAATCGACCTTTTGAGAATCTCGTGGTTTCCCGGTTAGGTACATGTTGAAGGTAAAAGGTGATCGCCGTTTGTTTGCCAGTCACTCCAATTCCTGCCATTGTTCTGTCCAAACATTCAGAAAAGCTGTTGGATTCCCTTTGAAGGTGGCCGGCCAGGCCCGAGCTTCAGCTGGCTGAGTCCTTGTCCGCCTTCCAGCAGCTCCTTGAGTCTGGTGCCCAATCGAAGTGAGGGAGGCTCTTTCCTTGTTCGACAGGATGTCCCTTTAACACCAGCAAAGGGAACTACCCGTCAATGTCCCTTTCCCGTTCAACCTTTATCATGTTTGCCTTTTTTCTAGAGGGGGTTCCTTAAGATCTCAGCATCTACGATGGTGTCCTTTTGTTACCATTGAATTCCAACGGAGGTTTGGTCGTGATGGAACGTTGTGGAACCCAAGTCCTATGTTTGTTGGCATATTGTTTTATATGTTGGTCAGTTCTGTGCTGCTTTGTCTCGGAGGGCTGAACGGAACAAAGCTGTTTGCAATGGAGTTGGGAAGCAAAGTGTCCAGCGGAACCGTTGTTGGGCTGCGTTGAAGGGACAGTAAACGAATCCTTGTAGGGGTCCGCTGCTGGACGCACCGATTTCGGAATGTTGCGCTTACCTGCCATGTCCTATTCCACCCATATTCAGGTCGGGCGGCAACATCCCAGAGCCTGGAGACGGCTCTTGGAGCTTCGATTGCCAAGATGGTTTTTGTCTGAAACATCCTCAAGGACTCCAACAGATTCTCGAGTAAGGGCGGCCTCGTGAGCAACAGAAGCATTCGCGGATCCGGCGACCTGCGCTGCTTGCGATGCGTGATAGCTGGCTTGTACCAGAACGCCGCCATTCCTGAAGTTTCCCTAGGTACCCGTTCTTGTTTCATTTGGTGCCCTAGAAGGGCAGGGGTGGTTTTACCAGAGCAAAATCCAAGCCTACGACACGAGCATTTGCCGCTGAACCCTTTTCCAGCAAACAAAGCTCGCTGTCCCCAAAGCCTGGCGTGCAGGAAAGCCAAGCTTAGGGGATTTGCAAAATGGGCGGGACTGGAATCTTCCAGTGTTCCTTCGAAAAGCCCCTGAGTTCCATTGTCTGGTCTGCACGATATGATAGGTCATTAGCTGAGGCTGGTGCAAAATGCACTGGAGACGAGACCTTCCAGAATTTGTGCACCGTGACGACTATTGGAGCTTTGAGAAGTTTCAAGAGGCAGAAACAACTTCTCCCATTCGGAAAGTGCTGTCATTCGCGTCACGCTGGCAATAAAACTCCTGCGAAAGTCATCACTTGTTTCTGTCATCAGCTATGCAGAGAGGCAACCAGCGGCTGTTTGGCAAGGGGGTAAGAGGTGGGATTCTTGCTCGTTTCGCTTCAAGCACAATCCAAAAGACTGCCAGGTGCTCAGCATGTTGGTTCTGAGTGTCCGTGCATGTTGGCGTCGCTTGATTCGCACTCTCTCGAAGGAAGACCAAGACGGATTTGGTGTGCGGCGGGGTCCGCTGTTCGATTCTGTCTGTTTGTTTCATTCCCTTTGGTCCCCCTTCAAACACCCTCCTGGGTGCTGGATAGCGCAAAATGCTCAGCCAAAACGGGATGGACAAGTTTAAGGTTCCAGACCCACTAATGATTTAGCATCCAGCATCCACAAGAGGGTCCCCCCCCAAAAAAAAAGAAAAAGAAGAAGAACAAGTACATAGAGGCATCTAGCGCGCCCAAAGGAAACCCGGGGTGGCTTAAAAATGGGCATGTGTCAAAGGGAAAGCAAAACAAAACCGTAAGCTATTGACAGGAGCTCCCATTTCCAGATGTCTGCATTGTGGGTTCCTAAGGCTAGATGCAGACGTGGCATCCCTCATTCAGGAGGATGTGATTGCAGACGTCTTGGAGTTTCAGGCGGGGTGGATGCGCAAGCTGCTGCCCAGAACCTCCAGTCACCCTAGTTGTGCCTTTTTTCCCCATCTTTTGAGTGTGTATGAGTCTGTGTCCCTTGAAAATCAGCAACCAAAGCACTGTTCCCGTTTCCCCTATGGCCATTGGAGGTCTTGTTGGCTTTGCCCCTCGGAGACGGTGTTTTAGAGTTGTGCACGGTGGGTATAGCACCGGTAGTCCACTACCATGGAGCCTATGGAGCCCACCAGAGGGTCCGCTAGAGGCAATTTGGCAATGAACTTTCCCTTCTCACGGACCCCATTAGGAGGCTCCACATTGGATGGGAGGAGGGCCATATTTTTCCCAATGGAAGTTGTGGGCCTGTTCAAGCGGATGTTCGCTTTGTTCTGTCTTTTTTTGCAGGTTTTTGTTGGGCAGGAGATGACCATTTGACACCTCAAGCGCCTCCGAAAACGTCCCTCGAGGTCCAGGCGCTGGCGGCTTCAAAGAGACCGCCGACGAAGACGCGGATCGCGCTGGGAGCGCTGGGTCTGGAGCTCCACGAGCGTGGCGCAGGCGAACGGAGAAGTTGGGGGGATAGGCGGCCGAAGTTTCGAGCGGAGAATTGGAAAGATTATGAAGGAATAAGTGACCCTAGGGAAAAAGAGAACAGAACCTAATTCTAGTGATCGTGTTCTGAACCCTGTCATTCCGAATCTTTCCAGAAAGCCAACAAACGCGAGGGAAAAAGGGCTAGAAAAGAACCATGGTTGAAATGGGGGAACCACGGGAATCACCCCCTTGAAAATGGCCCAGTGGCAACCAATCAAGGGTTGGAACATCGAGCATCATCAGCATCGAAAGTACTGCCGATTCTCACGGTGACTGAGTCAAACTCAAATCGGAGCCTTTCACATTGGAAGCTCTTGCAAAAATCTCCGGTATTCCTGTAAACACATGGCCGATCGTTGGGTCGGTTGCAGGTCAAAGCTAGGTGAACCATGTCCAACCAGGCAATTCCAGTACATTGTATTACAGGGCTTCCCTTGTTCCCCCTTCGATTGTTGCACGAGAAACCAACAAAAACTGTTGCCATTTGCAGAGTTCCAACTTGCGACCTTTTGGGGTTGCCACCCCGACCAAAATTTCAAAATTGTAACTGCATCGGGAGCCGAGGCGACAGTCTCCTGCGCGCCGCGGTGTCCTCCCTGGAGCCGGCACGGCTGCGGGTGGCAGAGCTGAGAGATGTCTTCGAAAGCCGCCTCATAGGCGGCCGAGGGGCCGAGCTGCATCTCTGCCAGCGAGCTCACCCGATTCGGGAGCAAAACAAGCCCACTATGAAGGTCCCTTCCTTGCTTCTGGGATGTTGAAAACTACAGGTGCATGAACTCGGAAAGGAACATGTAGTCCCCTAAAGATGCTTGGAAGGGAGCTCGGAATGAAAACCGAGAAGCGCCTTCCAAATGAGTGAAACGAACTGGAAAGGACCCTTAAAAAGGAACCCCAGTTTTGGCAAAAATTGTTCATGGCGTAACTTTGAAGGGTCCGACTGAACCCTCAGGTGTTCACCTTGTCGGGAGGTCTCCCGGAGCTGCGGGCGGCGTGTTGGGCGGCGCTGGGGCAACTGGTGCACCGCACCAACACCGAGTTCCTGGTCCTCGCTTGGGAAAAGCTGGCGGAGTTCCAGGTCAGGCAGTCAGGGAGAACGGGTTCCGGCGGGACAAGGCGGAGGTGTGTATCCGAAAGGAACCCATAGAGCCCGATTAGAAGGGGAAGCTTCCAGAATGAATAGTTTAAGGCACCAAACCCAAACTGGGTTGTTCCGAGCCCGGAAAAGATGATCAAGAATGTGTATGGGCTCCTTCTATTCTGAAAGCGTCCTTGGAGCAACCCCGAGGGAGTTTCCTACATGCTTTCTCTTTCTCTTTCGCTTTAAACCTACAACAAGGCTCGACTTTACTGGTTGGAACCATAAGATGGGTTTGGCCTACATAATGACGTCCAGGAGTCCAAGTCCAAGCACTTGAAAATCACACCCGCATGAGGGTTGCCCAAATAAGTTTGGGTATGGACAGACAAACAACACCCGCCACATAGTGCCCTGCCATCTAGTTGTGGGAGTCCATGACAACTTTTGCACGAGTGATCCCATGGGTACTGCCCATTTTGCTTGGGGCCTGGTGGTTTGATCCTTGCAGGATGTGCCCACGGAGTCGGAGCTTGTGGAAGATTTGCTGGCTCGGGCCCACCAGAAGCGCCTCCAATTCACCCAAGACGAGCAGTCGGGGCTCCCAGGGAGAAAAAGAGAGAGAATGAGACAAAAAGATATAAGGAGAGAAAGAGAAAGAAAGAAAGAAAGAAAGAAAGAAAGAAAGAAAGAAAGAAAGAAAGAAAGAAAGAGAGAGAGAGAGAGAGAGAGAGAGAGAGAGAGAGAGTCCCCTTGCCAAGTCGTTCATTTGGGTCTCCCAACTAGGGGTGATCTCCTCCAAGTAGTTTCTTTTAGGTTTCCTTTTGCAACTATCCAAAAAGAGTCGCTATTGTCAAACAAGCCCATTTCCCTGCAGCCTAAAGGAAACCAATTTGCGTCTAAAGCCAAGTTACACGGAGGCGGATGAGGCGCCAACTCACAGAGAATTGTGTGCCAAGGAACTGTACGGGAGTGGTACTCGAGGCCCCGTCCCAACCGGAGTCCTGTGTTGAGACAATTCCATAGTCTTCCATGTGTTCACCGGTATCCTCAAGGAGCCTTAACGCCTTAAGACGGTCAAACGGTCAACCAGAAAACGGTCAACCTAGGCTCACCGGCAGCTTGGTTCCCATTTTCTGAAGAGCTGAGACTTTGGTGGGTCGTCCGAGCCAACTTTCAGCTGAGGTTGAGGCTGCTCCATAGCCTGGCGCGGCTGAACCAGCCGCTCACTCGGGTGTGGAAAGCCAACGACACGTCGTGAATGCGAGACTCCGCAGTGATGCCGCGGCTTCCTTTTTTGTGATGTTGGTGTCCAACCAAAAAAGGTGTCCCTGGCCACTAGAGGTCTTGGTGATCAGTGTCACGTGTTTAGCCCAAAGGCAACTGCAAAACCATGTCCCAAACGGGCGCTTGTGTTTCTCGGGCATCTCCAAGACTAGGCGGTGTAGTTTCCTTTGGTTTCTAGTTTAGCGGATTTCCCTTGTTGGCCAAGGACACTGGTACTTGCTTTCCCTGGTGTTTGCTGCTCGGGGGGTTCCCTTTGAGATTTTGTTGTCTCTCATGGCGAGATGCCTAAGACCGAGCCTGTGACTCAGGAACCATGGGGCACGCCAGGTTTAATCTCACTAAACTCAGTAGGAAGCAACATACCGGAAATCCCCGAACCTTCACAGACACCCCACCCTTGCGTTGCTATGGAATGTGGTCAATTAACCATTGTCAATCCTCTTGCACCTGCGCACCCCTGGTTGATCGAGAGATGTTCCCCACCGTCGGACGAAGCCGCCCCCTAATAATCCACGAAGTTGATAAGTCCGAAGTTGGCGGCCTTGTTTTCCCTTTTTGACACGGCACGAACGAGTAGCCACGTGAGTAGTGGCTGTTGAGTGATTTTCTGCTGGAGCATACCCCCAGGAGCGGACCCCATCAGGACTGCACTGTTGACAATCCTTGCAACTGGCTCTCGGTTTGTAGCCACTTTGTCCTTTGTCAGGTTTCCTCGGGCTATAGTTAGGGAATCCCCCAACGAAAGGGGTGGGATACAGATACACTCTACACGTAGCGTTGTTGGATTGATTCAACGTGTAATTACTGGCTCCCTTTGCGGAAGGAGACTGGTCCTCGATAGTCTGTGATAATCTGTACACCGAGCCGCATACCTCCTTTTGTACTTGCGCTGAGGCGTGACAAGACATTGTCGAAAACATTTGCTGACCAAGCAGCTGAAGACATCACCCCGTACTCGGTGCCAGTCGCGCCCTCGGACTTGCACTTCTTGTGGTCAGGCGTTGGCACCTTTCGGGCCAAGCGAAGGGAAGTGGCCTGTAATTGAAAGGGAAGTATCGGGAAGCTTGAGTTGGAACGCGCTCAAAAAGATGTGAAAGCTGTGAGCTTCAACCAAATGTTAGTAGGGCGCTCCAGAATGGGGGTGTTCAATTTGGCTTCCCTTCAAATCCGAAAGGGTGTGTTAAACTCCAAGAGAGGCACGCCCATGTGCAATTCGCCCATCGAGGAGATTGTACTTTGGGCCGACAGCATAACGAGGCTGGGCATGTGCTGATCCGCTGCGTGCCCTCATACGTTCACCACACGCGCGCGCTCCCACATTGATTCTCAATAAATTTCAGTTTACGATGTCTTGAATTCAGCTAAGTAACGGGCAATATTCCCAGTGGTTTGTTGTTTGTCAGAGGACGTGGAATTCAGTTTAAAAAAAGCAAGACCCGAAATACCCGCCCAATGGTTCCATCTTGGGGAATGAGTCGAATTTTGTTGCATGCTGATCCGTGCAGTTGGCCCGCCTTAGGTTTGTATATGTTGCATGGTCTCAAAGTGGTCCTGAAAACCAACATACAATCCTGCAAACGCGCATTGGTAGAGAAAATGCTTCTTGGAACCTTCCCATCAGTGTCGCTGCCCAGAGTCGTATGGTGATTCAGAGCCACAAGATGAGACATAGGAAGGTCATGGCGGCTGACACCATACAATTAGCGCCAAGTCACTGGCCAAGAGTCGTCATGAGTTTGGGTTGCTGTGGCTACTACTATGGCTCCAAAACCAGTTTGTGATGGTTAGCATGCAAGTGATGTCCAAAATCATGCCCAAATCGATGTCAAGTTAGCGCCGAATATGTCTCATGGATCCTAAGCGTCCTCCATTAGAGAACTCTTTTGTGAAGTTCCATTTGGGGACCCTTGACAAACATACCCAGTTGTTCAGTGGGAATTGAGGGCGCACAGTTCCACAGCTTGATTGCAGGTTGAGCTTCGAGCATCCCAAGCTGCTGCGACAGGGCCTTATTTGTGTAGAGGCTGGCAAGTGCAGAACGTCGAAACAGTAGCTTCTGCGCCTGTTTTCCAACCGGTATCACAGTGGAAGGGAAACTTACACAACCCTGCCTAAGCCATCCCACAAGGAATATCAAGGAATATTGCTGGTGTTACCTTTCAAAAAATTGGCTGTATAGTGGTGTATTGCCTCATTTTAGCTCTTCCCAGTAGTGTGCAATCCTGCAAATTCACTTTGACACTTTTGTCTTTTCGAACGGCGCCTCCTTGGGGCGCATGGAGTCCAACAAACATGGAAGTGCACAGGCCCCTGTCCAAGAGGAGAAGATAACTCTTCACCTGCTGTTGAGCGTTGCCAACCTTGGAATTGTCATCAGGTTCATCCATTGCCCACAACAATCGGTGGGAGGGCTGTCCACAGAAACGGTCAGCCCAAACATCCGGACGCGTGCAATTCTGAGGTGTTTTGGCCCAGGTTACCACCTGGAAGTCGGAGCAGATGCTTGCGCCTGAGCTACAGACAACCTTCAACTTGTCGTGTTTTTTTTTTTTTGGGGGGGGGGAGCTGTCGTTTTCCGTGCTTGCAAAAACAAAAATGTTGGACCTCCTTTATTATTGGTCCTCGCTATTGTAGATGTTGTTTTCCTAATTCAGAATCCTGTGACTGTTTTAACGGTTCGCTATTGTGGCAAGTTTTTTGCCCCCCCAGAAAAATCTCAAAAAACGCATAGCTTTTTTCTTCGCTTTCTGGATTTGCTCGGGCTCAGGCTAAACTTGCTAAGCCTTGGTAGCTCCTGTTGAGCTGGAGGCTGGTTCTGAGCTAGAATTGGGAAATTGTTTTCTTGACGTGGTCCCCAAACCATCAAATTTAAGATAACTTCTGTACAAAAAAGTGCGGGCAAACAGTCGCACAAAGGGGGGTGCCCACAAGAGGCCCAGATCCTCTTTAATGCGACTGTTTTGGGGTCCTCTTTAGTGTCCAACTGGTTTCGGGGGTTGCTGAAAAAACGACCCTTGGCAATACTAAAGTAGAATTGGCAATACTAAAGTAGAATTGGCAATGCTAGAGTAAGTACTGGGGATCTGAGAGTCAGCCTTGGCAATCCTAAAGTAGAACTGGCAATGCTAAAGTAAGAACTGGGGATCTGAGAGTCAGCCTTGGCAATACTAAAGTAGAACTGGCAATACTAAAGTAAGTACTGGGGATCTGAGAGTCAGCCTTGGCAATACTAAAGTAGAATTGGCAATACTAAAGTCAGTACTGGGGATCTGAGAGTCAGCCTTGGCAATACTAAAGTAAAATTGGCAATACTAAAGTCAGCACTGGGAATCTGAGAGTTGGCAATACTATAAAGTAGAATTGGCAATACTAAAGTAAGTACTGTCCCTCCCAGATCCCCCAGGATCTCCCTAAAAGACTCGCCGACTGGTTCCACTGTTCCGGGGGGGGGGGGGGGTCACACTAAACAGAGTCCAACATAACCAACCGGTGTCCTATACCAAGCAAAAGCATGTTGTGGAAAAGTATATTTTCCTGAAGCACACAACTTGTTGTGGCAGGAGGTCTTTGCCTAGAACCAGCAAACAAGGATTTTGCGCACGGGCGCAATAGCCAGCTGGTGGAAGATACCGCAGCAGTGAAAAAGGGAGGGTAGTCCAGGTTCTTGTACGAGGTTTTGGTTGACCATGCCTGGGACAGCGGCTCGCAGCGGTTTAATTTAATATAATACAGGCGCCAGACAAGTGCATGTCAAAGTAGGGAAAAAAGGTGGGGTTTCTGTTGAGTTCCATTTACACCAAACCTACAAAGGGTACCCTCAAAGAAACACACACCCATGTAGGCATCGTTTAAAGCATTGATGCCAAATTGTCCTTTAGGAGTAGTGGTTTGGGGGCAGTGAAAACCACCTAAGAGTTGAGAGCAGCAGCTAGCTGCAAGTCGAACGACGTGGGTCGACCATTGACCAAATTTGCCTTCATGAGTTGTTGCTCATTTCAGCAGTGTTGGTCAAAGAGCAACCCTTAAGCGGGGCGGTTTCAACGGGAAAGCAACATGAGCCCGTGTCTCCCTGGTGCCCGACGTGTCCCCCCCCCCGGCTGTAGACGGCCCCCACATCTTTACAATACGGCTTTCGGCTTTGAAGGCGTTGGGTGAAAAGGGGGGGGGGCAACTAGATTCCATGGCCCTGGTGAAGAGAAGGTCCTAAGGACTTGATGACATCAATGATTTCAAGATTGTTTCATTGGTGGCAACCATCAAATCCTATTTGAACGCTGTAGTTTCGAATGGCTTGGCTCCCATCAAACTTCCGCAAACAAGCGCAAAGTTCATTTGAGTGTGTCCAGGCTAGGACATCCTCCAGGTGGTTGGTTTCGCATTGGATGTTCGATCAAACCGTCCATAAAGTTTCCTTGTTTATCATACTTCCTACCTCCTGGATGTTGTGTACTTTGTTGCAGTGGGAAAGAATAAGGCTGAGCTTGAATCCACTCATACGAATATATGAGCAGCGCATAATTGCATCAAGTCCGGTCACACCTTTCATTCACCCGTTGTGTTCTTTGCAGAAGGTGTTTTGGAATTTGAAACCTGTTGGTTTTGAAGGGACATGGTGGCGACTGGTGGCGGTCTACTCGTATTTTTACATCCGACAGCGGCGGAAGAAGCAAAGTCCCAAGTCCCGAGGTCTGGCTCCGAGTTGGGCACCATGCTCAGCTGCCCTGGCCTCAACGACTATAGGGGCGGGGGGGGGGGGGGCGGCGGCGTGGGACAGGTGAGTGCAACCCCAGACCATCACCATGGAAGCTGAAAAGGGATGTGGAAGAAAATGTTCCTGAATCCGGAATTCTCTTTTTCAGGTGCAATATGTGTTTTTGGCAGGGCTCTACTTGAGGGCTATTCAAAACCTCAGGAAGGCTTAGTGGTACGTACCCACCCCAACCGTGCTTGTGTTGGCGGCCGACCAAGCCATCCTGTTTTTTTTTTGGGGGGGGGAATCCCCTAATTTTTGGGGTGGTGTTGAAAGGATCTCACCTGAAACCATGTTTCACTGCAGAAGGCGCAGCATGCACACTGGTTCGCGAATTGGGTCCCACTGTACACCAAAGGTCCCAAAGCGGGCCTTTGAGCCAAGCCCCAACTGGACTCGACCGAGCCAAGTAAACTGTCGGTTGGGGGAATGGAACCCTGATTGACTTGCTGTGTTTTTGATGCTACGAATCCGGATGAAATCCTTACTGTGCTTCGTCGCCTTCATGGGACCAATCTTGAAACCCCCATGGAAGCTACGCCCAAAAGCAAAAACGAGACTGCCTTTTGGCAGTTTCGGTCCGGCTCCACACCTCTCCAGGCTTCAGCCACTTTGGGTACCGAGACGAAGCCGCCTTGGAGGATGCAGCAGGGCCCTCGGAAACGCACTGGCCTGAGGAAAATTCGGGGACTCCCTACAAGTGCCTTCTCAAGTAAGTGCCCTTTGAAGGGCTCTAAGTCTACCAGAAAAGGGTGCCGAAACATGGTTGGGGTCCGTTTTTTGATTGCTGGGGCCACCCAACCGGTTTTGGGTGGCCCGCGCCCGCTACCACAAGCCAAAAAGCGGGAGTCCTTCTTTTGCCGGGTAAGATAGTTGACCTGTTGATCCCGCTCCCGTGCAGAAAAATCAAGCGTGAAAGTTGTGCTCTTGCATTTCCCGAATCATGACTCTAAGAATGGACACTAAAACAACAAACAACACAACGAAGGATTGAGCTGAAAGGGACCAAAGGTGTGATTTTGTACCCACCTGATTAGGTATTTGGAAAGCAGGTCCACTTTTTCGCCCCCTTCCCCGCGTATCGCAGGAGCCTCGTTTGTGACATCGCCCCTACATTCTGTTGTCACATATTATTCTGGGTCCCAACCAAGTCCATCCAATCTATCCTGCAGGCTTGCTAGTTTGGGCGACCATTTTTCTGACGTGGCAACTCAAGCGGTGATCACCTTTTGTTCCCAGAAGTTGTGGTTGCTATTGAGTGCATAGATGGGCTTCGGGATGGACAGCAGCTCATCCAAAGTTGCCAAAGTGTTGGCACAAGTTCCGGCACCGGACCCCATGTTTGCATGTCCTTGAGGGGAACAACAAAATTATAATGACCGCCTCCGATGATGCCACGTATCGGTCGTCTGTTGTCACTGTCAAATCAGCAGGAGGGCCTTGTGTGACATCTCTAGCGTAGTCCTCGAGAAATATTCACATTGCTCACGTACATGGAGCTTGCGTGTGCAGGAGCCTTTGGCAAGATGCTTGTGTCTTGCAGCCGTGGGCTTGTCCAAGATTGACTGATTGCGAGATAAACTCGTGCAGGCTCTTGAAAAGTGGTTTTCTGCCAGTGGCAGCCATCGCATAGTGATCGGACATGTTCTTGATTGCTCTTTGCTTTTCTGTTTAACCTCTTAATTTTTGAATAACTGGTTTCCGGCCTGGAAAACAGAGGAACCACTTCTTAGGGGTCGAAGACCATGGCCATGAGTGCGAATGGCGAGAGTCAGGCCCGGGACCCAACACGGAAATAAAATGGCCCAGCCGCCTGAGGGGATGGAGATGATATTTCGGGAAAGCTAGCCGTTGGGGGGGTCCCCATATTCTAGAGATATCCCTATGTATCCCAAACTATATATAATTACACCGTGGTATGTGTATGTATACATAGAAATATAGAGATATAATATATAATATATACTGGCATGTGAGCAAAATACTTGTTTTTTTGCAGCCCTCACAGAAGATTCCTTTTTGTGTTTCCTTTCTTCACGAGCTTAACATTATTTTGCGTTGCGAACGCACGGCAGGTACCCTAAGAATCTGGCTTGGGGAACTCCCTGTTTTCTCATGAGTCCGCAGAAAAACATATCAGGAGTCAACATTACGCTGTTTAAAGGTCTCCACGTGTGTTACGAATGATTGGATTCCCCCGAGTGGTGTTCCAGGACGGCAAGTCGGTCAGGATTGGCCAGCCATACAACTTTGAACAGCCCAGACTAGGGACCCCACAATTTGCTTGGTTTCATGTTGCATTTCCTTTCATACTGTCCCAAAAACGGAGAGCGTAACATGGAGCTCTCGTCCAGTTGGAGACTCGTTTGTGGATCCTGCTTCCAGGCCTGGCATACATTTTGTATTTGAGAGTGCACTGAATACGGACCAGAATCTGAAAGCATGTTTAGTGTAGCCCAGATTTGAGCAAAGTTGTTGGTCTCGTTTGGGCAAAGGCGCTCAAGTAAGTTTGGCAAAGAAACCTTTGTTATTCATTTGACGATTTCGCGTAAGCCAAGCATCTGGCCTGCTGGTTTTATTTCGGCTGCTTTTGGGCCCAAAAGTTGACCTCTGATTCCAGGCCCCTTGGGCAAGCGAGGCTTCTCTGGAGATTGCCATTGGATTCCACCCTCATCCTTTTGTTGTGTTCCGAAATCACTCGAATTGGGAATCTGCACCAAAAAGGGTTCCCTAGTACTACCTTTCACGTCACTGGTTGCAACTGTGGAATCGGGGGACTTCTCACAAACAGGTTGCGTGTCTCCTTTTGTGCTGTTGCGCTGTGCCGCGGCACCCACCACTTGAAAAAGGCTATTTCATGTTTTTACTGCTGTGTGACAATGCTGGGGCCGCCTCCATTTGGCAATGGTTTCGTGCGGGGTTCCCTTGATGGCTGGTCTTGCTGGCCTTTAGACCTTGGAAACTATTTGGGTTTGCCTCCAGATAGGGAGAACTCCCAAAACGGGTGGTGTCCATTTGATTTCTCCTTTCAAGCCCAAAAAGGCACCGTCTGGGCTTTCCCCCACAGTTTTGTCTGGAGCTCAGGACTCCCCGCAGTAAACTGAACCTCCCCTTTGGCGCCCAGATTTTTCTGCAACACCCCTACCGGTGCAGGCGCGCCAGAGCCAAGCTGCGCCCAGACCTCCGCTCTTGCAGGCACCCAGGGGTGAAGGAACAGATTGGAACGAACCAAGGGCTGCCCATTTTATGGCGAGCTCGCCCCGCGGATAGAACGACCTTAACTTCAGGCTTTGGACATATTGCCAGAATCCATGATCAAAGCCCTTGTTGCTTAAGTTGGAACCGTGCCAAAGAGATATGTCACTTTTTTGAAAAGCCCCAATGAACGCTGTGTGCCAAGCCAATCTTTTGTAAACGCTTCGCGGTGCCCGCCTCGGCCTGGCGTTGGAATGTGATTGTATACGTCTAAGTGGGCAGTTCTAACTTAGGTTTCGGGCCTCGGGGTTTTGGAAAAAGTTTTTTGGTTTTTTTGTTAGAGGAAGCTTTCTTTACAGGGGAAGGAGTGAAACCAGAAGAACAATGCAAGCTAGAGAAAACGATGCCATGGCTGGGCCGTGGCCGGGCGGGTTGTGACATCTGCTGGGAGCTCACAAAACGGGCGGGTGTCTGCCGGGGCCGGAGTCCTTATCGGTGACCCGGAACCACACCCCCGCTTGCCTTTGCAGTTCCCTTGCCCTTCAAGACCTTGCCTTTTTGCCCGCTGAGTCCGGAGGCAGGCCTTTGCCTTGGAGGGTGCCTGCCGGCGACGGGGCGGGGATTCATGCTGCGGCAGGCAAAGGTTGTTCCCGGTGGTGCCACTGTTGTAGTAACCCCAAGTGCTCCAGTCCGTCGACCACAGGTCACCCGCAGCTGTCACTTCGTAGCTGACGCGATCATACGTCTTGTGAGGAGAGTGAAACTGCGGGTCTGAGAATTTGCAGACTCGTTTCAAGCTACCTATGGCTGCGAAGAGGTCATGCAGACGAGAGCTCATGCGGTTGCGCACAGCTATTGTAGCACCACTCCGAGGCTGCAGCCTCATGAAAAGGGCCTGGCATTGAGAGCTGAGAAGGAAGAGCCTTGAAGCCAAAATCCAGTGAAAGGGATGCGGTTTTCCAAGCGGCGGGCGGAAACTGAGCAAACTATGCCCCGACAAAGGAGACGTCTAGAGCTCGCGTTGCCTTTTCCAAAATGCGACTCCCGTCGACATTATAGTGTGTCACTGGAGCCTCTCCGTCGCTAAAGCAAAACTGAGGTTAGTCACAATCAAAACCCGAGTAGGTGCGGCCGCCTTCTTAATCCTTTACATGGTTCTGGGTTCACCATTTTTGTACCAGGTTTTGATTGTGACTCAGGTGGTCTGAGACATAGACTCCTTCTGAGAAGAAGGGAAACAGTTCATAATCACTTCGGTGAAATGAGAACAAACGGGACCGATGTCGTAGAGCATTAGGAGGCCTGGGGCAGTCGTGGGGCTACGCAAGACATGGCGGCTACGCGCTGGTACGCCCTAAGAGCTACAGCCATAGCCTAAGGCCCACAAGGGCTCGGGAAGACGCTGATCTAAAGAGGGCTCTGACCGCTGTCGGCCCTGAGGGCTGTGGCGAATATGCTCTTTGCATCAAGGACCTTGGCAATGACCACACAGCATTTGGTCAACGATTTGTTTCGCCAAGGGTCCAAAAGTGTTCGTTGCCCAAAGATACGGCTGCACGAGTGTTGATGAAGGTTCGTTCCTTGGGTCAATCTCCTTGTTTTTTACACTTTATCCTAACCAATTGGCAACACAAAGGTGCGAGCCGATCGGGTGGTCTTCGGATCCAAGTTCTGGCGAGAACAGGGTGATAACCACACTGTACGAGGCTTGTTCAAAGGAAATGGTCCCGATTTCCCTCCTCGCTGCCCAAGGGGCAAGTGTGTTCCCCTGATAGTTCTCTGTCTTGGGTTCGTTTCAAGACGACCCAAAGGACAAACCCAGGATGGACAGGGGAGGGATCCTGCGGCAGTTCCCTGCTCCATGACTTGAATGTCAAGTCCTATCAAACTTTCACTCGTGGTTGGGGTTTGGCCAAGCATCGATGAGCCAGAATCGTCCAAAGCAAAGAGACTTCCACTGCTACCCCCAGAATGGAAAATCGGTTAGACAGCCACTCCACGATCCGGTCCACAACCACTCTAGAGGCACAGCGCAACCCTTTTATAGCTACCGCTAGATAACCATTACAACCCCTGCGTACCCACTGTATAACCCCTGCAAAACCGCTGCATAACCGCTACGGCTAGATTCGGCTGTAGACCACCCTTTTTCCCCTTGGTTTCCCCTTGGTTCGCTCTTAGCGCTGCCGGAGGAGACCTTCACCATCAACTGCCCGGTGCACGGGCAGATGTACTTGCCGCAGTACGCCGGGGCCTTTGCACGGAGCGGGACGTTGCATTGTTGGAATTGGGTTGACCCCTTCAGATTGTCCCTCAACGTTTGCATGAACCAGTCATTTAATACTTGCGCCCTGCATCATAGACTAAAATTTGCATCCACGAAGCTTAGCCTTTTGAGGCTTCCAGGTGCCAAGCAGGCTTGATGGGTACTCTCTTAGCAAATCTTCCCGTTCGTAGTGTCCCAAGGGTCCTTCGGCACCTTCTCGCCCCTTTTAACCCGCAAAAACCGCTTTCAAGGAGTACATGAACGGAACCTATCCGCCATTTGGCTGGCATTCCTAAGTTTGCTTCAAACCACGCAACCTCCAAGTTTTACACATGTTTACATGTGACCGCCTGATTCGCAAACGGCCACTGTGAAATGAAAGAAGCAACTGCCGATTGGCCTTTTTCGCAAAAGCTCCAATACCCTTCCCCCCTGCAAAGGAAAACATGCGTGAAGCTCGGGGGAGCAGCAAGCTACCTGTGACTCACGTCCAGTTGATCGCATGCCAGGCTCTCAATGAAGGAATTCCACAAGGGTACCAACCTTGACCTCCAGTGGCGCCAGGCTTTCCTTTCTGTAGGGCCCTTTCCATTTGAAATCAACTGCCAAAAGAAGCGGTGGGCTGAGAGAATAGACCACAACAGGAACACGGGAATCTCCCCAGGTTTGGCTTCCATCCCTTTACCAAACATGTGAGCAGATGAAATCGTGACCTCACAGAGGGGATGTCGAAGTCTTGCCCTCAAGTTTTTTTCAGCTTGGTGAATTGTGTGTTGACTGATACATTATCCCTTTGGCCCGCAAGCTTAGCTCCCAGGGCTTGGCTGCAGCGCAATCGAGGTCGAAAGAATTTAATGGTTGAGACACCAAGCCTGAAATGCAGAAGGGTGCTCAAAAACAAGGTGAAACTCGTTGTGGACACCTTCTGCTTCCAGCGCATGCGCTTCATCAAGCAGCTGGGCATTTGCGCGAATGTCTATCCAGGACTCAGCCAGGGGCTGGGGGCGGAAGGTAGCGGGTTCTCCTTTTCTGGTGTCTCCTCCAAAGCTATTTCACGGTTCAGCGACAAACGCGCAAAGTATGTTTTTGTGTACCTTAGATGTAGGCCAAGTGTTGGTCTTCCTAAAATGCCTGTTTTATGGCGAGCCAGGTTTGGTAAGACTGTGAACATCGAAGAAAGATACTTCTCTGGAGATTAACATGCGGCCCAGAAGATCAGCAGTCTTGTTTTGGAGAACCCTTCTTGGGGTTCCGCAATATTTTCTGGGGGAGTAACCAAACCACAAGGCTTGCCTTTGCTAGCCTTTGATCAAGACCCAATGATAGAATTTTGGCCTGACTTCCTTTGACTTCCCTTGACCAGACGAATGTTTTCGACTTTGGGAGCAACCCTGTGGAAGGAGGCCCCTCTTCTTTTTGTTTCCTTCTTTCTTTCTTTTTTTGCATGATCACTGGAGTTGTGGGTATACATTTTTGCCAGATTGAGCCTGTGACGACTTGTGGGTTTTTCCCTGATAACTGGCCATGCGTTCTCGCAACGACCAAGATATCGGCAGGTCTTTTTGGGGGGACTTATTTGTGGTTGCTTTTAAGTGGCAACCTTAGACGACCCAGCCCATCATTTTCCCTAATGTCGACAGACTATTTCCAAGAATAGGGGCCCGACCGCCTTGTGTCGTGGGGAGGTGTTTTGTTGAAAGAGACCAAGCCAAACGCGTCCTTTGGGTTCCCATGCGGAAACCACTAGTTGCAATTTGAAGTTGAGCGAGTTGTGCACCTGAGAGGAGCTACACACAACCGTTTCTTCCACTCCATTGGCACTGCGTATCTGGCCTACGAGTTCATCAAGAATCTTCGGCGGCAGCACCCAGAGCTGCAAATCTCCGACCGGGATGAGGCTGGAAAGACCGACGGGCAGGCACATGTTTTAGATGGGGGGCTTTAACCGGGTCTCTCAAAGTGGTTGCATTTTGAGGGGTTCTCAACATTTCTCTTGGGACCCGGTCGTAAACCTGATAAGTGTGTCACTTCAATTGCCCCAGTAAGGAGCAGATCCCATCCAAATGGCGGGTAGACCTTTGCTTGCCCGGAAAAGATGTCTTGAAGGTCAGGGAGCACCTATGCACCAAAATTGGAAGACGCATGAAGATACAATGTAGTGGGAAGCAAATTGATTCACAAATCCCGGTTGAACTTGTTGGAGAGTGCCGTTTTTTGAGTGGATCCTGGTCACTTTTGGGGACAGACACACACACACACACACAGACACAGACACAGACACAGACACAGACACAGACACACACACACACACACACACACACACACACACACACACACACACACACACACACACACACACACACCCACAAACCCACACACACACACACACACACACACACACACAGACACACACACACACACACACACACACACACACACACAACACACACACACACACACACACACACACACACACACACACACACACACACACACACACACACACACACACACACACACACACACACACACACACACACACACACACACACACACACACACACACACACACACACACACACACACACACACACACACACACACACACACACACACACACACACACACACACACACACACACAAAAACACACACACAAAAACACACACACAAAAACACACACACACACACACAAAAACACACACACAAAAACACACACACAAAAACACACACACAAAAACACACACACAAAAACACACACACAAAAACACACACACAAAAACACACACACAAAAACACACACACACACACACACACACACACACATACACACACACACACACACACACACACCACCTTGATCCGCAAGGCTGATTGGTCTGGGGCAACCTCACCAGACTTGGATGATGCGCTTGCCATCGGGAAAGCAAAGGAACCCAAGAACCAAACTCGGTCCCAAGATCCTGAAAACAGCTTCTCCAGCATACCAGCATACCTTCGCGGAGTCTTACATCATCCAATGCGAGCAAGTATCAACTGTATAACGCGGGAGTGTGCCCTGGGCCCATGGAAAGAAATAAGGAGCCATTTGCAATCTCTGGCAAGCGAGAGAAGATCTTGCAAGACCAGGCCGCACGTCCCATGTTGGCAAGACCCTGCAGGGCAACGCGCTTGCTGATTCTTCGTGCGGCATTGCCGTGTACGTCCCTGAAGCCCGAAACAAGTTGCTCAA
Organism: Effrenium voratum; assembly: GCA_963377175.1. NCBI lineage: Eukaryota > Dinophyceae > Suessiales > Symbiodiniaceae > Effrenium > Effrenium voratum. Next base: position 359,293 of record CAUJNA010003562.1, read on the forward strand.
GGATATTCCTCCAGGATCCCGTCGCGTGGATTTGGCATGAAAACCCCACATGAATCAACCGACCTGGCAGAATTTTAGGCTCAAACCTAAAAACGATAGACTCCCTTCAAATTGGCCACCCGCTGCCCCTTTCTTCATCAAATAGGAATTGATTGATCCTGAGTTTCCAAAGGTGTGCGTGACACTGGCCGGGCTTTGCCATGATCTCGGACATCCTTGCTATAGCCACATGTTCGAGAGCTACTCAGCTACTGGCGGTCTCGGGGGGCGCTGGGTCCTGAAAGGTAATGTGCAGAGGTTTTGCGTTGAGCCCCAGAGGGAGAAAGCGACAGTCAGGGCACAAGGCACAAGGGGGACGACCTTGACGAAGGTTCCTTTCTTGGGGCCTATGGAAATTCAGTGGAGGTCAGGGACATGGCCCCACACTGAAAACTCCGAGCTGCGTCATTCCAAATCAAGTTCAAACACAAGAAGAGTCTATGGTGAATCTGGGGACGACAAGGGGGACTCTGATGTTCCCACAATGGTCACAACTTGAGGCGGCTTTAACTCTTCTATTTCCGTCAAAGCAACAGCATAGTATGTTGAACATGTATCAGCCCTGCTGACTTATCCCGAATGTTAACGAAAGATGTGCCAGCAAAGGGACTGGACTCGGAAAGGCTTCCCTGGTGTCCTCAACCCGACTGGGACGGGAATTAGTGCTGGGTCCGACACAAATCAAATTAGGGCATGTCCAGAATCTTCAGGGATGTTTGTGGGATACATGCGGGAAAGAGCACATAAATTCCGCAACAGTAAGATTGAGAGCATGGCCAAAAACTTCAAGGAAATGTGTGGGAAGAAGCATTATGTTACGTCGTGTTTGTTGTTGTTCTTGTCGTCGGCTGTGTTGGTGTGAGAACAGCGGGGCTGCAGGAAATCCGCGTGTTGCAAGTTGTTGAATGGGGAAAAATGACAGACTCTAGTTCCCCAGACGAATGTAGCAGGAAACATTGTATTGCACCCAAGAAGCTTTCCCAAAGCGGTGGTGTGTGTTTGTTGGCATGTTTGTGTTGTGTTTGTGTTGGTTTGTGTTTTTGTGGTTTGTTGTTTGTTGTCGTTGCTTGTGTTTGTTGTGCTTGAGATGTGTGTGATCAGTTGTGTTTGTTTGTTTGTTTTTTTGTGTGAGAACAGTGGGGCTGTATGAAGTCCACAGGTT
>CAUJNA010003562.1:365493-400493 GCA_963377175.1 Effrenium voratum
AGCCTGGGCAAGTAAAGTTACACAAAACAGTCTGGGTATTGGGACCGTCGCAAGCGCAATTAGCCCAATTGGGAAACCGCAGCCACCCTTTTGGGTTGAAAGCAATACTCTGGGCAAAAGAAAAGGCAACCTTGGATAACGGTGTTGTTTTGCGACAGGTTCAGCTGCGGAAGTGTTTGTGTCTTTTTAGGTTGGGCAAACTATGATTTACCAGATACATCCATTTGCTTCGTGTGATGTTTGATTGTTGCCCGCTGGTTTGAGAAGAAAGTTTGGATCTCCACCTTGTGTGAGTGGAACCCCAGAAGGAAGTTGCTCCTGACAAATGGTTCCCGGATACTCTTGAGGGAGGATGGACAATTGACGCTAAGCAGCTGAGCAGCGGGTTTGTTTTTAGCCGCAAGCTAATTTAGTGGGGAGAGGGACGTTATTCTTGAAAATGTGCGCCGCGCCGCACGCGCGGAATCATGCGAAAGGCTCGCGGAAGGGATTTGTTCGCGGAAGGTTTGCGGAAGCTTTGTGGCTGATATACAACTAAATGTTTCAGTGCGTGCATGGAAAAGCTCGGAGAAACGATTCCAGTAGAAGAAAAGGTGTTGCTGCGTACAAAAAACGCAACGCTTACTCGAAGAGCAGATGCCAACAGCAAGCCAAAAAGGCGAAAACGGCCGGCGTATTTCGCGGAAGCTTTGCGGAAGCTTTGCGGAAGCTTTGCGGAAGCTCCGCGGAAGCTCCGCGGAAGGGCGGCCCCGTGTTTGCAGGCAAGTGGCCACGTAGCATGGGTAGCCCAATGGAGCCCAAGCCTACACAAGCTGCGGCGGAACACAACCTCACTTAAAATGACTTTCCTTTCTGCGCCAATGCTGGCGGAAGCAAATCTTGTAAACCATGCCCCGCGGAAGGTTTGCGGAAGCAAACAATGAAAAACATGTGCCGCGGAATTTCGCGGAAGGGACCTCTTGGCCCGCGGCAAGGATGAGGAAGGGTCCGCGGAAGCTTGAATAATGTCCAAGCAAGTTTGTAGGGAATAAAAACCAACGCTCAGTTGTTTTTGAACACCTACCCAAAGGGTCTCCGACTTTTGAAGCATCCAAGCAGAGAGTTCGAGTGGAGAGGGTGAGGGATTTTGGGTTTGCTTCTATTTTGTGAGTGGCAGGGGACCGAAGACCCTCGCCATTTGTTGGGGTCCCAAGTTGGGAGGAGCAATGCGAGTTGCAACCTTTGTGGTGATGCTTGGAAGGTGACGAAATCTTCACTTACAGGGGCCGGTTTCCTGGTATGAACATCGGAACCCAACTTCCCATAGTCATCCCAGGAAGGCGTCGCAGATCCTGGTGGTCCATATCTTGGAGAGGCTGCAAGCAAGCCTCGAGCTGGCTGGCCTAAGAAGGGACAAGTACGATGCTTAGTTGCATCCGGCTGGGTCCACGTTTGGCATCTAACTACCTTTTTGGTTGACACGGGGCAAATCTATCTAACTCTGCCAAAAGGGTCCGAAGAAGGGCGCAAATGATTCCCCTTGCTAAAGGTGGGCGCCTGGGATTGGCGTGGCAATTCCGTCAAACCCTGGAGGATAGCCTGTTGTTGGTTACAGGTGCAACGAGTGGGTTCCTTCTTTTCCTGGTGAATGTTCCAGCTAGAATTGGAGAATGGCTCTACCATGCCTGTCTGTCGTCCAGAATGTCAATCAGCCGCGCTACCAACACAACTGCCACGCTTCCGCCACACTTCCGCCACGCAGCCGCCACACTACCGCCACGCAACGGCCACACTTCCGCCACACTACCGCCACACTTCCGCCACGCTTCCGCCACACTTCCGCCACACTTCCGCCACGCTTCCGCCACACTTCCGCCACGCAGCCGCCACACTACCGCCCCACTTCCGCCACACTTTCGCCGCACTACTGCCGCACTGCCTTACTAACGCCACGCTACCGCCCCACTTCCGCCACACTTTCGCCGCACTACTGCCGTATTGTCTTATTAACGTTACGTTACCGTTACACGACCGCCACACACACACACACACACACTTCTGACATTTGTTGTTGCAGAGAAGGCCTCAAAAGCATGGCAGGGCCTTTCCCCAAAGCTAGAATGAACCAAGCAATCAGCCGTTATCTTTTGTGGCCATGGGCTGTCGCACTTTCTGGTTGCAAGGATGACTTCATCCTTATCTGCGAGCTGATTGATCCCCCGAAGAAGGAGCTGCATGAGTGCTTGCGCGCTGGGACGCTAAAGGAGAAATGGCCCGAATTGATCAAGGGCCGACCGGTGGAGAAGGCCCGACAGATGCTCTTCATATGCCTGACCTCCGGCGACGACTCTCAAAGGGAAAACATAGGGAACCCTAAACAATCCAATGTATTCGTCTTGATAACAGAGCAGAACCGATGAAGGCCTTCTTGTATGAGATTGTGAGCAATTGGCGGAGTGGGATCGACGTGGACAAGTTCGACTATTTCCGGCGGGACGCTCACTTCCTGGGTCTTCAGCGTCAGTTCGACCATGTCCGGTACATGAAGTCGGCAAGGGTGATTCTGGACAGTGACATGGCTTCAGACCCAAATTGTTCAAATTGCCCATCTTTCGGAACCCTGAGGTTCCCTGAAAGCAAAAGATGAACGGCGTTTTCTGCTCAGCGTCTCAGGAGTTAGCTTCTATCTCACCGTCGTTTACTTTATGTAGGAGTGTTATATGTTTGTTGTTTTTCTCGCGGACAACGATACGGGACGTCCACAAAAGATTCCCCAGATCGTGAGAAAAAGCCTGAACAACGATACAGGACGTCCTAACGTCGAAATAAATACACCCTGGACAAGCAATTTTGACGTTGGCTCAGGTGACAGGGAACAGGGCGTGCCCACAATCTCACCTCCGGAGAAGGACCGTGATAACATCCGAGATAATCTGATGGAGCTGCGCAAGACGCTGCATCGCACAGCCTACCAGCACAAAACGGTCAAGAAGCTGGAGCAGCACCTTGAACATTTCGGAGCCATCAGCGAAGGTCCAAGCATCTGCCAGTTCAAGTAGAAACGGGTTCTTGACGGATCTTGACGTAGAAACAAGTTCTTAAACGGGATGGCTGATGTTTGACGTTTTGGGAAGTCCTAGTTTGGGGGTTCCCAGTTCAAGTCAAGCGCAAAGGTGAACCCCACAATTCAGGAAGGGCTCTTGGAAGGGTCCCAGGTTCTGAAAACCATGCTGGGGTAAGCGGTCCCGAATGATTCCCTAGCCAGGTCCTTTTGTCGCAAGTGGGGTGTGCTAGAACCAAGGACCCTGGGACCAGTTTCAAGGGAAATCAACGTGAGTCTAAGCCTTCAATTCAGTCCGTGTCTGAGTCTAAATCCCACAATGTGTGCTGCTTTCTGCTTTTGCTTTGTCCAGACTCTCGGCAAAACCGCCCAGCAAAGTGAGGCACATGCTGAGTTGTTGTTCATTGTTTTGCGAACTTCACCCAAGAAAGCGGCAAGTCAGGTTCCCACTCCCCCAAAAAAATAATATGTCGAAATTCGAGTATGTGAAAAACAAGAACGGCAAGTGAGGCACATGATTGATCTTTTGAAGCTACTGGACAAGACGCCCTTCCTCACCGGTTCCAGCGGGCAGAAGCTGACCATGAGTCAGGCAGCGCTGGACGTTGACCTGGTGGCGTATCCCAAACTCACCGACATGGCGGCGGCCTAGTTGTCCATTGGTCACACTTTTGTGCAACATGAGGTCTTTTAGAACCCAAGAGAGCAGAGCAAATGTACGGGGCTCCCAACCCAAACCTTTTGCAAACCTACCATTCCGTTTGTTCTTGGTAGCTTCGATCCATGTTAGGGGGCTGGCTTGTGGTGTTTGTGTTCGGGTGATTACAGACCAGTTGGTCTTCTATGGGTTATCAAAGCCAGAAACTGGGGTCTTGAGGACTTTGAAAATGGTACGACCCGTTGCTTTTTTTGCTTACCCGTTCATGTGGCTAACTTTGAATTTACATGTTTTGTTTGTTGGCTTCTTCTTCAGTTTAGTGAAGCCTCGCAAAGTGTTAGCTGTTTATGGCTAATCAACTGAGCAGGTCGGGCTGGCCTGGTGTTCCTACCCTACCACTGACCATGGGCGAATTGAGTATCCGGAATCCCAGCCACTTGTGTCCTCTTTGAAGCACGGACGCAGATCGGAATCCTTCGCAAACAAACATCTTCCCCAAACCCCTGATTTCCGTTCAAAGGTGGAGAGCCGATTGCTGGAAGCAGAGGAGGATTTTTTGCAAGAGGCCTGCAAGGAGTACCAGCTGAGATTTCTGCAGAGGAGTGGACTTGGGCTTAGGATTCTGAGAGCCGAGTCGTTGTTTTGGACACTGACCCAGCGAGCTCGTGCCAAGGTCATTTTGGATAAACGGTTGAAGATTTTGGCAGGTGCCGGGACCCGATGGTTTTCAATGCTTGCTTCAAGGTAAGCAGGGTGTTTCTCTTTTTGTTGCCATGTGTTCGCTAGAAAGAGAGAGAGAGAGAGAGAGAGAGCAAGAGATAGAAAGAAGCAAAAACTACGCAAGCAGCAAAGCCTTCTAGGCTCGCAGGTTTCAGGATTTTTGGCTATGGATACTGACCAATTGTTTATTCTCGAGTTGGCACTGAGTCAAACGAGTCCTCCAATTACAGAAGCGCCCATGCGGGTGCATTTGTTTGACTTGTTCAGATTGGTTTAAACCCATTGACCCTCCCCGCGCTTTTAAATGTTAGACACAAACCCATTTAAAAGAGAATCCCATTTGCCTGTGCCTTCCGGTTTCTAGTCTTCCAATTTGAGCGAAAGCCGAATCTGGGCACTCAAGTGGCCAACATCGAATCCACAAGCTTACGGTCAATCACACTCGGGGTGGCCCTTTTTAGATCTTTTTAGACTGTGTGTTGGGACAAATACAGGGTCCCCCAATAGTGGTAACGGTTTCTTTTTGGCAGGCCAAACTAGTTTCGACAAATCACACTTGACTGCTATGTTGGCTCAAGCCGACCACGGCAGCATGGTTGCTTGTCACCATTCATCCATGCCCCTTGAAGTGCGTGACAGGAAGATCATGCGGAACGTCATCATTTGGACCCTCAGCAACGAAGAGGAGAATCCACGATTTCAGCTGCCTGAAGAGGATGACTACTTGGCCCGGGTCCTGACAGCATATTATGCCACGGCCGTCATTCAAGCCTCCAGGCCCAATGCGCCTGAGTACCATTGCCAGACTTAGCTCGCCTTTTTGCCCTTCTGCCGCCCTTTTGAAGTGTGCTTCACCTTTCCTGTTTTCCCTGCACACGGTGTTAAGGGTAACTTGTTGCAGGGCGGCGGATGCGTCTGGAGGTACGAAGTCACTGCGGATCAGCTTCGGCTTGCAACAGCCAAGCTGAACTATGGTATGGGGCACAAGGACCTGCTTCAGCGCTTGACAAAATTAGGGTCGCTTGTGTGTCAACTCCATAGAGGGGAGCTGCTTGATTTCAGCTAACATGTTTGGCTTAGATGTGTAGTCTTCATGACCTGCAGCTGTTCCTGACCTCAGAATAGAAGATGGCGCTGGTGCTTATCCTTGCCCCGGGTTGGCTGCAAAATTAGTTGATCAACAGGACCGTAACCTATTCGCAAAGGAAGCCTATAGAAGCAAGTTGATGTTGAAACACTAGTTGCTTTAGCATGTTGAAGGTGGCAGATGCCCAACCCTGGCTGCAGAGGATCCGGTGAAGAACATCATTTTCCACGACAAGCAGCTGAACAAACGAGGATATGACGCAGACCCGGACGCCAATCCACACCGGACCAAGCTCTTCCTCTTTTGGAACCTTGCCGATTCACCCAACGAGTGCTTTCCCCTAAAGGATGCCGCAAGGATGGATACAACGACGATGGGGAAAAGAATGACCAAGATGTTCAAGAACTGCATGCAAGCGGAAGGAAAACCGTAAAGCACCGAAAAGGACCATCGGCCTTTCGCACTTCATTGCTTTTAACCTGTGAATCCGCAGTTGACCTTCAAATAACTCGCTATTTTTCCGTGATTCGCTTCGCTCCTCCGTGGTGTATGTTGAGTGTTTTATAGTGATCGCGTCCCGTTGTGAACTCGTTATCCGCATATTTGAATGCCCACCTTTATGGTTCTACAACTGACACAAACTGACGCTGATATGCACGCGTCGACGAGCCAGACTCACCATCGCGTGGCCCAATGTCTTGATAGCTTTGTATTGGTAAAACTTGGAACCGCGCTCGCATGCAACACATATGGCGGGGAATCGTGCATGTGTGGACTTTCGGGGAGGAGTTCAGTCGTGCATTTTGGGCCGCGCTGGAGTTCAGTCACAGATTCACAATGAACAATTTGATTCGACGGCAAAGACATGTAGGCATGCAGGAATGCAATGGCATGTGCATTGATAAGGTTCCGAACTAGAAAGGCTCTGGGCTTTGAAACTTTTTTGAAAACTATACACGGATTGGTTTCCTATGTTCCAAAAGGAATCCACAAGGTTGGAGACCACAGCTGTTTGAGTTTTCGAAACCCAACCGAGGAACCCTCCAAATGACTTGGATCCGGACATCTGCGAGGCCACCCTCCACAGGCACGGAGGGCTTGTGTTTCCCATGGGCTTGCGCCCTGGAAGTGGATCCCCTTGGCTTCCCTAAGCCAGGCAGGGGGCTAGTATCCTCAGTCAACAAAAACAAACCGGCTTGTTCAGACAGAAGAACATTGCCCAGCTTCGAAAAGTGGAGTATCTAGCTTCTGGGAATATGAATTCCAGTTGTGAGTTCCACTTGTTTTTCTCTTGGAAGTTCGCATATTGGTTCATTAGGGCAAGAGTGAGTATTGTGTGTGGTGTGGATGCTGATTCAAGTCGCAGACCTCCAGTGGTGCCCTTTCCACTTTCCACGACGTGGCTTGCCTTCAACGTCAACTACCAAGCAACCACCAAGAAAAAGGTATCCCTTTTTTCCCCCCATGGCCACTGTTGGACATTTGCCAATATGACTTGATCAGTTCTCATGTACAGACAAACCCTCCTCTTTTGTTTTTCAACCTCACGTTTAGCTCGATGTCTAAGAAAGAATCTCTAGGGCCCTAGGTTAATTGTTTGTTCGAAGGTAGCACACAGATGGGTGTGCCTGTTTATGAGGGTTCCATTTGAAGGCAGGCTGAAAGGGAAACCGCAAGAAAACCAATGTTCGGTCTTCCCCAATCCCCATGTGTGGTTTCCTACTTTTTGTTCCAGACACTTTACCCTAAAAGCAGTCATAGTTGGAAAACAACAAGAATACTGGCGATTCAAGTTGTCCTCAAATGATTGAATGGAACCCTTCCATACCTGTAGGCTGACCACTGCCGCCAGCACGGTGGCCAGCGACTTGAACGGGGACGCCTTGCCGGATACAACGCCGCTCCGCAGAGGACACGACCACCTTATTGGAGTTGAGGGAAGGGGAAGGTTGTGTCTGGTTCCATGTTCCCTTGGAAGAATAGAAAACGGTTCATTGGGAGAGCGGACACCCCTACAGAAATCTAGTAAAGCCTTCGTAAGGCCTCTGCAAGGTGCGCTTGTGGGAACATCCCAAGAGTCCAACTGTTTGCAAACCGCTCCCAGGTACAACATGGAGGACCACTGTGATGCAGTCAAGGTCCTTGATGTTGAGTCTGTGGTTAAATCGGAATTGATTCTTGAGGGCCCTGGATCAGCAATGCGATGCTGTGGTGGTTCTAGCTCACATGGACTATCGAAGCACTGGTGGACGTGTTTTTTTAGGTGGGGAGTTGAAACAACCAGAACCCTAGCACCGCGCGCAAGCCTCAAGGGACACCAACAGGTTGATTAGTGTGCACATGTTGGGGGGAGATGGATGTCCCTCCCGCGACTGTTTCACAGATAAATTGAAATAGGGTGTTCATATGCTTTCTGCGTAAACTTGTAAACGTTAGCCAACGAAAGGCCCCATGCATCTCCAACACACCTTATTTGGAGCTTGGGTATATGGTCTTGCTTTACACGGCTGTGGTATGCTCCGATTCCCTTGAGTTACAGTATATATTTGGGATTTCACTGGAGCGACCATGATCCGCATTTGAGGAGTGTTGAGCACGTATGTCCATGTGGATGTGTGAACTTTCCCAAGATGACAACCATGAAAAAGAGGGACATTCAAAATGACCAGTGTTTGTTGAATGAAACCACCGGAACTTGGGATTTAGCATGATATTCACCTGCCAGTTCATCCACAAGTCAATGGAGGCAGGCTCTAACGAACTCCAACAAATCGGTACATTCAGGGGGTTGCAGTAAACCTCAGCTGCGTGTTTCCTAGACATTCTAAATATGTTGGTCTGATACCCGAAACAGACCCATTCTTTTCAGCCAACCTCCTGGGGGGGGGTCGAGTCCTGAGGCCCGCGTCCCCCATGAAGCCCAAGCGCGCCAGCGCCACGCCCGGGTGCTCGGATGGCCGCGGTTACCCCAGACCTCCCGTGGTGCCCCTTTTGTCCATTTCAGCTACCCAAAGCAGGCAAATCCTTTTTCCCATGGCGGAGGTCAGGGTTGAGAGTTGGAATCCTTTAGTGGACATAAGAAACGGGGAGATACTTCACACAAGTATTGTTGAGGGTGCTTCCCCTAAAATTATGGTTGATTCTGGAAGCTTATGGCCCATAGCCTATAGATACAACTCGTAGGACTTGGAACACCCTCGAAATGGGTTGATGAGCACAAATGAAAGCATGCGTATTGAGTATGCCCTGAGAATCGGCAGCCTTCCCGTCGCTCAAGTGTAGTTGGCCTCAAAGGTTAGGTGGGAATGCATTTGGATTTGCCCAGATTATTGCTTGCTCTCGGAGGTGGCCTTACAGGATTGGTTGGTTGTGCGTTCTACCCCCTCGACCAGCAACTGTTCTTGGGTTTGCAGTGGGTCACACCAATTGCTTAAATCCCAATCCACGCAGAATGCCCACTTGTGGACGCCCATGGCCTTTGAGTTCTGATATTGGCGAAAGGGGCGGGAGGTGTTGCTCAAATGCCATACTTCTAATCTCTACGCTGCAATGGTTAGATGTGGCGGCAGTTTATGGTCACAACTGACTTGTTGCATCCCTGCAGTAAGAATGGACCTGCTAGTCCTCTTGTTGATTAAAGTGGGTTGCTGAACGTATAGGGAGTTCCTTTACTTTCGTAACAGGGAGTCAGCTATTCAGAGCTGTTTGGAATTTGTTACAAGATGGAATGCAAACGCCAGTGGCAATGATGGCGCCTCGAATGGTGTGTCAAGAGTGGTTCCAATATTAAGCCAACATTTGCAGGGGTCCATTTGGTCCTACGCTGGCAACTTCAGGTTGATCCGCTTGAACTATGGGAGGATTCCCAACCACTCTCATCCGGAGGCATTTCTTACCCCGAAACCGGACATTGTCCAAACATTCAGGTCCCTCGACAACGACACTCTGGACGCGAAGCCGCCGCCAGCCCTGTCCTTAAAGCGCGGGATATGTGCGCTGTATTTTGAAGGGCAGACAGCAAGAAATGACACCGTTGTCTGAACATGTAGCGTATGTTTTCCTCGTCCCTATGGGCCACTCGTTGTTGGCATGTTTTTGACTTTGGTTTGTTCATATCAGTTGTATGTTTTGACATTCTGCGGCTCAATGTTTGTGTTGTGCTGCCCGCATAAGTATCATTGTCAACATTGTTTGTAATACAATATGTTTTACTCTTCTGCTAATTTCCAGAGCGGCAGGCGATGAGGTGAAACGGATGGGTAGGGAAAGTTCTGCAGGCGAGCTGGGGACAAGCCACCCCCAATGGCGACTTGGCCCCTGTGCTGCTCCTTGTTGTTCCGCTTGCCTCACTGGACATTGAAACTGCAAGATTAATGCGGGAGGCGGACCAACAACAACAAGCGTGCATTGAACCTGCAGAAAGTGTTGCTCATGAGGGAGACAGAAGAACACTCAAGCACGTAGTTCATATTCCATCAATCGAATCTTTGAGCTTCAAGAAACAGTTGAGTTGTGTTTGTGTTTGGCATTCTGTGAGCAGCTTCAGGTCAGATGTCCTCCATATTCTTGGGGCGAAGTGTAGAATCCTCGCAATGAGGGCTGGCGACCTTGCCCATGATGAAGGTTCCTGGCATAGGGATTCCTCATTTCATGTTTGCGAATCATAGTAGGTTGCGTGGTTTTCTATCCGTTAGATTCAGCTTAGTTGTTCACAACTTGAATCGGTTGTACGTACGTACATATACATATACATATATATATATGTATACACATATGACAATATCCTATATACATGTGTGTGTGTGTGCGTGCGCCTGGGATGTAGTTGTGCTGTAATGACTTCACGCAATGTGCGTGAATGTAATGTATATAGGGTGTGTGTGTGTAATGTAATGTAATGTAAAGTAAAGTAATGGAATGTAATGGAATGTAATGTAATGTAATGTATGTAATGCAATGTAAATGTAATTGTAATTGTAATGTAAATGTAAATGTAATGTACTGTAATGTAATGTAAGTAAGGTAATATACTGTAACATAATTGAATGTAATATGATGTAATGGAATGTACTGTAATGTAGTGGAATGTACTGTAATGTACTGTAATGTGTGTAATGTACTACAGCGTAACATAGTGGAATGTAATAGAATGTAAGTTAATACAATGCAATGTAATATCATGTAATATGTTCTGCAAAATAATGTAACGTACTGTCATGTAATGTATGTATGTCTCTATCTCGTTGCTTGCTATCCTTCATGGTTCCTCGCCCACTTGGAAGCAGAAGTGTCCTAGGACAGCATCTTGTTTCCACGTGTCGTGTTCACTCTGTGAATTGTTCATCCTGGACATCTCTTTGGAGGAGCAGCCCAGTTGAGCAGCGTCCGGAACCGGGTTGCCCACTTTTGTAGGGGGGTTGTACTGCCTGGTGTCGAGACAACAGCCAAATATATCCATTTACTAAAAGTTGCTTGGTTCTCGGCATAGCATTCGGCTCTCCAGTGCTTGAGGCCAAAAAGTCGAGGCGGATGCTGAAAGTGCAGTCCTCATGCCCAGCGCCTCGGCAGAAAGGATGTGTCACGACAAAGACCAGCGGTGCCCGCTTGTTCGTTTCTTGAATGTCTAGTGCCGAAGAAAGGGCCCATTTGTTATTCCCCGTTCAGAGGAAGCAAGCAAGATACCAAGCATTAAATTTGGAGGTCTTGGTTTTGACACATACTGTACCATTGCGTTCGTTATGGTGTTTTGCTTGTTTGGTTCTGTGCATTTTTCGGGAGGGCTGGGAAGAACCCCATGTGATTTCTTCCCAGGCATGTTTGAGTGGCAACTGCAAGCAAGGGTCTTCCCAAGACCCGGAAGGTCCCTTGTTTGAATTCCTTTTACTCAGGAAGCCTTAAACCTGGCAACAGTTTTCCCGTTGGTCTCCTAGACAGTTTTCCAACGGGGGTGCGAAACATGTCCTGCGCCTATGTGGTGAACCTTACAGTCCTTTCCGAGGGCAAACTGGTTTATAAACCCAGGCAACAGAGCCCTGTCCAACAATGGTTGAACCAGTTGCTTAAGCACGTTTCAACAGTAATTAAACTGACCCTCAACCAGCCGGCGAACTGCAAGAGTGAGATGACTAGACATCCCCTTTTGGACATGCCGTTAAAGCATCTTTGGGCGGTAATGCTTACAGGGTGCAATAATGGCGCCTTAGAATACGAACCTGTAAAGAAGTCCATTCCCTTATAGTTTGCCTTTGATTCAACCGAACAAGGAACAAGGCCTCAATAAGACGCGCCCATATGTCGTGTCCCTTCATGGGGCTCCGGAGGCTCGTCTCCGCGTTGCCATGGGAATGTTCGGCTCCGTTGGCAGAGGGGCAATCCGCAAGTGGCTTTCGGTGGTTTGTTGGTTCCGGATACTTTTCAAAGCATCCAGAAAACAAGTCCCGTTTTTGGCCTGCAGAATTTTAGGGGAACTGTCCGCCAGGAGCACAGCATACAACGATAAGTTTGGCCAATGTTTAGCGCAGCCATGTTGGCAACAATAGCCCCGCACCTTTTGGAGGTTGTGGGCCTTAATTGGAGCATTTGATGCAGGCAGGCACCTCCAAAGTTTGAAAAAAAAACACGAACCACAGCTTAGGGCTCCGAATAAGACACAACCCATTGTGGAGATCTTTCGATTCTTTGGGGAATGCGCGGAACAGATTGCAGGACGCGTTGGAAGGCCTCTTCGGCAAGCTCGAGCAGCTCGACTGAAGGCCTCGAGTGAGTTTGCCGAGACGAATTGATGCGAAGGTCACCTTGTGTACTTCAAGTACTTCAAACCTTGAGACGTCTCCAAATGGTTGGTGTCCGTTTCGAACAAACCGGAAAATGCCTGGTTTGAGGTGTTGATAAGTCTTATGAGCGCCCCACAAGCAGGTTCTTTGGTGCCTGCTGCCAAGTGTCGCCAGGCTTTGGGGGCATGCTGTTGGTCAAGCGTGTAGACCTTTCGATTGCCTTCTGTCCTGCAACCAGTGGTGTAGCCATGATCAAGCAACCAGCAACCCTTGGGTCATACAAGCTCACCCATCAAGGATCCTTTCAGGGTCCTTATTCAGGTTTCGGGAATTGGTATGGGTGTGTGTGTGTGTGTCAAAAAGGAACCGTTTTGGCAGACACTCTATAAAGGATTCAAAGACTGCGGAGGGGGTGCTTCCGTTTCTTACAGATGATCGATATGCATCGCCACGGGTGAAGCCTCAACTTACTGACCTTGGGCTTCTTGTTTACTTCACTTGACTCAAGGTCGAACCAGGGTCTCAAAGGTCTTCACTTGTTTTACAACATGTTTTCTTTTTGGCCTCACGGTACAGCAGTGACGAAAAAAAGCCTCACCTGTCACCTCACCTTTGGCTTTCGAGGTAATTGGTTGGGACTGGTAAATGGATACATGATTTTGTCAGTGCTACCTGAAGCAAATGGGATTAAATGGGAGGTGTCGTCCGTTGTTTGATTTTTGATCTATATATTGTGGCCCGAAATGCTGAATCTGTCATAGACTGATCGTTCTGTCAAGTGAGGTGGGGAGCGTATCAGAATGTGACCGAGTTTCTTCCTATTTCCTTTTGCATGTACATACCTGCACTTTGTTTATTGAATGTGTTTGATGCGCCTCCATGTGACCGGCAGTTATCGAATTTATCAACACCAAGCACCAGCCACAGGGCGAGAGTGAGACCACACTATGCTCTCCGAACAATATATAGGCATTTCCCGTGAAACCGACGGCACGAATCGGCTGAAAAAGGAACCCAGTAGCAGGAGCCTTCTTTCATACTGCATGAAATTGTAAACACTCCGCGTTGCCCGCCTTGGCCGAGATGCTTTTGGCTGGCTTTGAGGTGCTGTGTTTCGGCACCAAAATGCGCGAGCTGGTTTCCAAGATAGACGGCGGGTGTGTATGTTCGCGCATTTCCACATGGCTTGAAGGGCTAGATGCAACAAGAGCCGTGGTTGAGGGAATGCTTAAGGAACGTGACCAGTTTTTGGGGACCGGTTTTTAGAGGGGATTCGACTTGCTTCTAGAGTGGTTTCTGGGGGTGACTGGAGCTGGGTCGGTTTCGGCTTCTAGGGGCAATTTGACCGGCTTCTGCTAAGATTTGGCCGGACTGGTTTGTCGAAAGATTGTGACCGGCTTCTAGGGGGATATGGGTCGAGGGCAACTTGATTCGGTTTGCAGGGGGGCCATTGGGGGATGGGGTTGTAGCAGATCCCAAAGAGGTCTGAATGGGTTTGACGGCTTCCCGGCCCTCTGTAGCCGAGGCGAACAAGACACGTATAGCGTTCAATATGTCATGTACACTGACAAATAGCATCTATATCATGTAATTTTCGCGAAAAGAAGCACATACGAGCAATAGCGCAGTAGTATATGTTTGCAACACTGAAGCCTGCCGTCTCACTTGCCCAAGAGCCGACGTTCGACCTTCATGGGTTTTTCTCACCCGTGTTGGTCCATCTTGCGTCAAGGTTCTCACAGGGTATCCTCCCACCTATGGACATGGAAGCTGACAGGAGGATTGTGGAAGACCACCCTCCCTTCGGGGACAACCCTGTCCACTGAACCCCTTTGGCAACCTGTTCACGTTCCTTTGCACAGGCGGTCTGGACTTCGTCGCGATCTCAGATGGCAAGTGGCGCAACTTACACCCCCCCACTGTGCGAATTGAAGCAATGCTTTGGAGACGGCTTTGGAGGGGTCAAGGGGTACAGCCAGTGAACTTCAGCAAGTCAGGCTCCAGCAAGGCTTGCTCATGCTCTGACTCTGGGGAACTGCCTTTTGAGTGTTTCGGTTTTCGCTGAGAATCGGACCCGAGTAAGGTTGTTTCTTTTTTTACCATGCAGTTATTCAGCGGTCTACTAGAAACCCCGAATAAAGTGTACCGCCTTTTTTTTGGCGGGAAGGTCATTCCATTTATCTGAGCAAATTAAGCCGCAAACTCGCATTCTGGGAGGGGTGCAGCCAAATCACACTTGGTGAAAGTCCCTTTCTGAGTTCTTTATTTCATGTGAGTGTGTGTATTGCAGTGGTTTGGCCGGAGTTTGTGAACGCTTATCTACCCAAACTGATACCAGGGAGTGCCCTTCCCATCATGAGAAAGCGAATCGTTTGAACCAGGGGTATCACACCGAAGTGGCCTGTCCAAATTAGGCAATGCGGATTCGATTTCTCCTGTGGGCCCTTCGTAAATCACCCGCTTTGACGTGCACTTCTTACTTCCACAAGCTTTGCGGCATGTATCAATCTAGACCACAGGCTACTTGGATATTGCCTAAGTAGCTTGAGACCATGGCTGCAACCTACTTACCAAGTAGATTAAACAGCCAGGTAAGCATGGGTTGAGATTGTCTGAGTGTGCAAACCAAGGCACGGTTCAAGAGAAGCAAGACTGAGCTGCAGTGTGCGGGGGGCCACACTTTGGGAGCAGCTTCTCACCACCCACAGCATCGGATGCTGGACTGGCGCGCTTTTCTGTCGGATCCGCTACTTGACACAACCACCAGATGGTTGGGGTCTCCTCAACATGCGATGCTGTGCAGGCGATCTGGAAATCCAGATCGCGGGGACCAAAAATTCACTCGGTTGCCCATAATTTGTTTTCCTTGGGTCCTTGGGCGAGTGAGGGTGCCTTGAGGGCTCATGGCGCGAGTGAATGGGGATCGTCGAATACCGTAACCTCGGGAGGGCGCCAGTCGCCTTCACGAGTCACCAGTCATTGCTCCGAGCGGAGCATAAAACAGATGGAACGCTGACCTAGTTTTCTTTGTTTTCCTTTGGTGTGCTTTGCATGTTTACGTATAATTCTGCATTTGCTTCAGATGGTGTCTCTTTACAGGAGCCATTTCTTGTGCCTATCCGCATCGCCCGCATTGCCGGCGAGAGAAAAGACTCAACCCGCACAGGGTTGACCTTTCGGCATTTTTAGCCCCCCGAGTATCTTTGCCTGGTGGGGTTGGGGCCCGCCCGTAGCAGAATGCTCAGAATTTCAGTTTGAAGGCACTCTAAATCGTTCTCCACCAAAGAAGGGCAAGCCATAAAGGCTTCCTTTGTCTACCAGGGTCACCTGGCTTGGGAAACCAGCGTCCATGCCCAGCTGTTGTGGAATTCGGCAATCTGAGAACACAAGGCTCTCGGTTCTTTGGCCATATGGGTATGTGTCAAAATGGGACCCCCATCCCTGGAACCAACCTGACAAAGGTACCCTCAAAAAAGTGAGAACCTGTCGAGGCTGCAGCCTTAGCTCTCCTCTTCGTGGTTGAAAATTCCAGAGAAGGGGGCATCAGGGTTGGGCGAGATTGAACAACAAGATCCTGTATCAATCAAAAAGGAAGCCAGACGGAAGCTATTTCAAGCCCGTGTGTTCAAGTATGCGTTAGCAAGGGGTTGAAGCGCCAACTCGGAGGTGCATTGAGGCGCAAGGCAAGTCCCCGTTTGATGAGTGTCATGCTTGTCCCTTTGGCAGGCTCAAAGTTGCAGGTCCAGACTCCAGGCATGATGCATAAGTTATCCCGAGGACTCGCCACCTTTATTGATTGGTTTTTAAGCGTTGGTTTCTTGCAAACCCGTTTGTGTTAAGTGGCTAGCAACTGGCGGACAATGTTCCGCTGGGCTGTCTTGATTCTAGGCCGTGTTTAGCAAGACGGTTCAGTGAAACATCATACATCATGGCCATCATGGCCCGCTACTGGAGCGCCCTCCTTTGCGTATTTCTGATCTACTCTCGTGTGAAAGGCTTACCTTCGCACTAACCCTGGCTCACTTAGGCAGAAACTGCAAATGGTTCAGACTTTGGCTCCCCAGGAAGAAAAAATCACCGGATTTCCCAAAACTTCCTCATTTGTCCCGGCCAATTATGTCCTCTATAGATCCCCATGTTCTCATGTTTTCCGCATGCTCCCCCAGATATGGCCATCACGTACTCTGCATGTCCCTCTCAATGTATCAAAAATCGAGCGACACCCCAAAATCCGGTGTTCCCTTTGGGTTCCCTTTAAACCCAGGTGAAAAGGGTACCCTCAGAAAGCCTACCCATTTTGTAGTCAGATCCCTGTCCGCTCAGGCTCGGCGCTTGAAGCATTTGCAGCCTCCTCTCAGGGCCGGGACCCCATCTCCAGAGGGTCTCTATATGTATATACATATATATGGTACAGCATTGCCAGTCCCCCCCCCCCAATGGTCATGGGTCAGACAAGTACCCCCCCCCCGTTTAGAATTGGTGTAGGGTTGGTTTAGGGTTGGTTTATGTTGATTTAGGGTTGGTTTAGGTTCAGAGGTGTACGGTTTAGGGTTTGGTTTAGGGTGTATTTAGGGTTGGTTTAGCGTTGGTTTAGGCTTAGTTTAGGGTTAGTTTAGGGTTGGTTTAGGTTTAGGGTTTATTGTTTAGGGATTGGTTTAGGGTGTATTTGGGGTTAGTTTAGGGTTGGTTAATGGTTGGTTGCGGGTTGGCTTGTCCTGGGGGTGGGGGTGTCGGGGTGCGAGTTCAGGGGGTCGGGCTGGGGGTGGGACCGTAGGTGCCAGGATCCGGGCTCGCCGTGGGGGGGGGGGGGGGGGGGGGTTCTGGGGGACCCATACCATTTGGGGGGGGAGGGGGGGTAGCAACACGGGACACGGGACCATATATATATATATATAGTTGTATACATATATACATATATATATATATATGGTCTCTATATGTCCTTTTTGGCGGTGTTAGATATGTTTGACCCAAGTAAGGTGAGTTTCCAGGTAAGGGGGAATATGGGGAGCTCAGTTTCCCCATCCAAAAGCGCCAGCCCACCATTTGTTTGCAACTTCTGAAAGGGAAATCCAGCAACGCTTGTACAACCCGGCCCGAAAAGGGCACCCTTTTGGATTGTTGCTTGAGCAAAACCATGAGGACTTGCCACACATTATTTTTGGCTGCCGTTTTTGCGAAGACTCAGCTACGGCATCATTTGTGACGAGCTCGCACAACGTGGAGACAAGCGTGAAGACAAAGCGCTTACTCGCCCAAGGTTTGTCTTTTGGGAAGGCCGTGTGTCAAAATGAAAGTCCTGTTTGCAGTTTCCGAAAGGGGCCAACGTGAGTTGCCACATGTGGTCAAACTATCCGCTCTCCATGCACTAGTCAGCACGGGGTCAGCCACAAAAGATTTATCAATATGCATAGCTGCAGTTGCTTCTCTGGAAGTCCAAGACTCACTTGGAGCTTCCCAAAGCACTTGTGTCAGTCTGGCACCGCATTTCATCGGCTTGTCTTTGGCTGTAATTTGGGTATTCCATGAAAATAGGGAGCCCGGCTGGTTCCTAAGGAAAGCAAAGATAAATTTCGTGACGCACATCAAATCTGGCAGAAGGTGCTTTGAACACAAAAAGACAGTTTGCCATGCTGTTCTCTCAGTGTTCAGGGTACCTTCTCTTCCAACCTTGTCTCTCGTTTGGTGGCTTAAAGGAGGTCCAAGTCTCAATCTGGAGACAACTCAGCCACCAGAAAAGAGTCCCAACGCAAGCAAAGATTGATCCACCAAGTGTCCTGTTCGTGCCATGGATCTGCTGAGGTTTGTACTTCTGTGTGTCTGTGTGTTTGTGTGTCTTTGTGTCCGAGTGTCTGTCCGCGTGTCTCTGTGTGTCTGTGTTTGTATGTTTGCTGTGTGTGTTGTGTGCTTGTTTGGTTGCTTGCTTGTATTTGTTCTGCTATTTCTTTGTCACTTAATGTGGATATGTCTTTTTGAGGCTACCCCTTTGTAGGTGGTTTTAAAGGTAAGCGGTAAGCAAAAAAAACAAATTTTGGGGTTCCCCAAAAAGACACACCCGTATATGTCTTTGTTGATTCTTTGTTCGTTTGTTGCTTTCCCTCCGAGAGGTAGTAAGCGAGCAAAAGTGCGGTCAGTTTCCCCATTGGCACGGCAAGAGACCTATCATATTCTCCAAGCAGGCGGGCGCTTTCCCTTCGAGGCCACGCAGGCTGTAGGGGTGGCTTTCTGTGAGCCTGCAACGCCTGCGATCGGGGAGCGCATGGCCACTGGGGTCGTGGCTATGCCTGGGAGGATCTAGCTGTCGGGCCGCTTGATGCCAACTGCTAAGAACACCCGCTCTAAATGCCTGCCATTGTAAGAACACTCATTTCCACTGGGCAGTGTTTTAGGCAGTGGCCAGCCAGCTACGTTGCGCTGCGCAGCTCCAGCAAAGCAGCCGGCCGCGAGTTTTTAGAGCAGGGCGCTCGTGTTTCTTTTGTGGGTGGAGACAACGAAGCAGAGTGCGAAATGAGCCACAGCAAAGGCCAGCTCCAGAGGGGCAATTTTTGGCAGAAGCTAGCCCAAAAACATGCATGTAGAGGCTTTGTTTTCTCGCTTCTTTTTGCGAAAAACTGGCTTGCAACCCATTCTTGAGGCCATAGGCGCATGCCCCTGCGGGCCTTGCCTGCCTGCGAGCCTGCCTTCCTGCCTGCCAGCCTGTTTGATTGCTTGCTTGCTCGTGTGTTTGCTTGTTTGTTTGTTCAATCATGTGACTTTTCGGCTTGCTTCTATATAAGATGATGTCCCCTGAAACTGCGCGGAATCCGCTTCATCGCTACGGGGTTCGCCATTTTGGGAAAGCTGAACAAGTTGTCATTGAGTTTGCGCGCGCGCATCGTACTTGCGCCTTCTCGGAGTAGATTGAAAGGCTACCAAAAAGAAGCCCCTTCTTTCCTGCCGAAAAGGTTTCCTTTTTGGTTGTCCCGCGCTCTGAGCTCCAAGCTCAGGAGCTGAGAATGTGCCTTGAAGCGCTGGAGCAGCTCGAGGCAACCGGTGAAAGGGAAGAAAACACGTTGTTTGGAGTTTTGGCCATGTGTGCTTGTCTCTCATGTTTGACGTTTGCTTGGAGTCAAAACGTTTGGAGTGGGAGTCACGTCGATGTCATAGGTCATGTGTTTCGCAAAGCTGATTTCTTGGGGGCCAGATTTCGCTGGAATCGATGTCGTTTCCCGATGTGTGACGGCTCTTCTGTTCCCTGTGTCCGCTGGAAGGGTGTTTTTTCCTGCCTGGCCCTGGCACAGGGCTAGCCCTGGAAACCGATTGGTTGTCATCTTTGGTTTATGCTGGGTCTAGGGTTTATGTGTATCACGGTCAATCATAAGGGTTTTGACTTGGAAGGAGCCATTGATAATCTCATGAAGCCCACAATGCTCAAGGAAGACAAGTCATGGAGATATGTCCCTCAATGTTGATGGTTTTCTCTTGGAGGCGGCAGTATTTTTGAGCAGAGAATCATGGCCAAGACGCGCAAGGACGATTGTCTTTTTGTTGGTCAAGGAATCGAATGGAAAACTGAGGACAAGCGCGGAGACTACATCAATGTCCATCAGACTCTGGCAATTGATGAGCTTCAAGAGATTCACTTTGAGAAGCATCTCAAGGATGACATTCCACTAGTCCGTCCATGCATTCAGCATATAGAAGTGTGCTTGAATTTCATATCGGCTATCATTTTTTCCAGGTGTGCATCCAATCTACCATTGGTGATGTCAGAGCCATACGTAAGACTGTCAGAACCATTTTGAGTATCCCTCTTTGTATGAGATTCTGGCCTGTTAAGGGCAAAACTAGATTAGTCTGACATTAGTCGGATACCCTGACGCATGCCAAAGAAGGCTCCGGGTGTGTTTCAAAGGATCCAAGACCCTTGTGGCATCCAGGGTTTGTCCCTGCTCTTCGTTTCGGCTTGAAAGGTTCTTCTGCTAAACTAACATCAGGCGTGGACTTTTGGCGACCATGGTCTCAAGCTTGGAGAGCGCATCATAAGCCCTTTTTCCGGCAACATTCATGCGCTCGTGTGCCGGTTCGAAGAGGGCAGAGGTGGATCAGCATGAGCAGAACAAGAGGCCAAAAGCTGACCCCGGGTTGCATGTCGGTCCCTGCGACAGTATGTGGACGACGATCTCCAGCAGCTCGCCAAAGCTTGCACGCTGCTCAGGGCTGGATAGTGTCAATGGCAGACTTGCTTGGGCGCGTGATAAAATTGGAAGCAGCTTCACATTTATTTGGATTTGAGCACCAATTGTTTGGTCAATTGAAATGACTTATGTTGGTAATGCTTGAAGGGGATACATGCTTAGGCGACACACAAGGAACCCAGGAACTTGGCAGATATGGATACAGTAGGGCTCCTTCGGATTGTTCAAGCACTGGCTGGCGTCCAACAGAATATCGATCGTGCGCTGCAGTTGTTGAGAGCATTCAAGGCAAACCGCCACGCAAACGTTCCGTCTTCGTCCATTTCTTCAGCCAACGCACTCCATCCCGTGCCACCCCAGCCACGTCCGCACCCCAAATCCACATTGCCCGTTTCATTGTACATCGAACAGCTTAACTTTATTGGTCTGGGTTGTTTGGTGCTTGGTTGCTTTCTTGGTTGCTTCCTTGGTTGGCTGCCTGGCGAGGTGATGCGACAGCTTCCTGAACAAAAGTGAAGAGGACACGGCAGCAGAACCTGCACTCCACGTGTGTCCATCTACAGACAGCTCTTCAAGCATTCAACCCAAAAAAGTGGGCACACGTTGCTTGTGGAAAACCTGCCACAGTTGGAGGAATCCTCAAGTTGGGTGTGTCCAACTTGGCGTAGATCAGTCAAATATGTTCGCACGCAACAGAAGCCCCAGGAGTGCTGCCAGGACCGACATGAGCTGTCCAGGATAGCCGTCAATTTCATTATACGAAGCAATTTTCAAAACACAATTCTGTAGACGACATAACACAATACGGACAAATATAGGACAGATGACCCGCAATGATTCGTTGGTGTTTGTGTTTTGTACATTGTATTTTTGATTGGTTAATGCATTGCAGCCGCTGGGGCGGTAGTACTTTTCCACCCGCAGACGAAAACAAATTGCAAAGACGAGTTCCCGAAAACGAGTTCCAACCCGAAGACGAAATGCGAAGACAAACTCCCGAAGCCGAATTCCGTCCCGAAGCCGAATTCCCCCCCGAAGACGAATTGCGAAGACGAGCTCCCGAAGACGAATTCCAACCCGAAGACGATTTGCGCAGACGAATTCGCCGGAGCCAAGCTCCCTCCCGAAGCCGAATTCCCCCCGAAGACGAATTGCGAAGACGAATTTCCGAAGACGAATTCCCACCCGAAGACAAGTTGCGAAGACGAATTCCCTGAAGCCAAGTTCCCTCAAGAACACGAGTTCCCCTCCTGAATGCCGTTGAGCAGGCATGCTGACAGCGAGCGTTCGTGGTACTCTCGTCCCCTTATCATACACGGCGCCCTACATAGTAAATGCTTTTGTCAAAAGCCCTGAAAGCCCAATGCTTAGAATAAATCATGCAGTTTGAAACCAATATTGATCTAATGATCCTCTTCTAGGGGCCCGCTGCCCTCAGCTAGCCAGCGTTTGTAAGAAAAGTTAAAAGCAGTGCTTTGTTTTTGACTCCGACCCTGCGAACCGTGGCTTGCCAGTACTGTAACAACAAGGCCAGGTTGCAAGTGCTGTTTTTATTTTATTTTTTCGACCCCTGTGAAAGCTTGTGGACGTTGTTTGCATGGTGATAGCTTCGCGATGTGTGGCAAAGCTTTTGTTTGCGCGCGTCGTGGCGTGGGCTCATGGCGGGCCTGCAGAGTGGGCAAGCGCTGACATCCGAGGAGGCCCCGCTAGTGTTGGAGGAGGCGCCAGCGCGCAAACAGCGCCGCTGCGCTGTGTGGGCACAGAGAGGATTGCGCAAGTGAGGCAGCCTGCGAGAAGACAATGGAAGCCAAAGCATCGCCGTCTGGCAAAGCTTTTGTGCTTCGCTGGGGCTGGCTGGGTGGCGCTTGCAGCTGAACCTGCAGGAAAGGCGGAAGCCGCGGCCACTGCGAGACGGCGATTAGTTTTGTTTTGATCAAACGCTTTTCAACCAACCCTTTAGTTTGCAAATCTGGAAATTGGCCGAGCAGCTCAAAGACAGACGGCGGATGCAGTTTTTGGAACATGAACCTTTCAGGAAACCTGTATGCAATTATACTGACTTTGCAAGGGAGGGCTCAGGTTTCAACCTCTCACTGTCAAATGGTTGGACCTTGTACGGGAGAGTTTGCTTGGTGAACGGGAACAGGACTGCGCAGACATGTGTGCAAGGTTCGGCCTGTTTCGCATGCCAGAGCTTTGCGCCGAGCACAAGGGCAGTGCTCATGACCAGGCGCAGCCAGGCCTGTTCTTCGAAGCTTTTGCCTGCTAACGCCGAGGTGGTGTGTGACATGTGTGCGTTTGGCGCCGCACACAGGAAGCCAACGCGCGGCTGACTGCAGATCAGCAGGTCTCTGGTTCAAGAACCGTGCGGGCCAAGAACTGTGGGCCCTTGAGTGGCCAGAGCGTCCAGCACATTTGGGGCACGCAGCTTCTCGCGCTACTCTTAAGCAGCAGCTGCCTCATCGAGGATTTGTGCTGAACAAGTTTGCTGCCAACACTGCCGCGGAAGTTCTTGCAGGCGTGCAGGGCGCTTTGGATTTCATCCGGCTCTTCGTGAAGAAATTGACGCTTGGCTTGTTTCTGCTGGGGCAGGCTTAGGTCGGCGGTTGCCAGGGCAAGAACTTTTGGGATAATGGCGCAACTGCGCCTGCTCAATGTTAATTGTGAGTTTGCAGCCCACGGTTGGTCTGAAAGCTGCAAACTAGGAGCAAAATGAGGGCGACGTGGGCCCATCGGTCCTGCGCGCCGCAGTGCTGCCCGCTAGCGCTCTCGATGCTTTTGGCCTCGTGCCAGCCGGCTGCGCTCGTTGCAACCTTTTTCTGCGTGTTTCACTCCAAGGCCTCCAGTTTTGACGGGTGCGCGTGCAACTGGCGCGTGTCTCCAGTTTTGACGGGCGCGCGTGCAACTGGCGCGTGTGCAAGTTTCCAGGTGGGAGGTTTCGTCCAGAGCTGAAGCATACGCGCTGGCCTTCTTCAACGTGGAGTGTGCCGCAGCTGAGCGAGTACAAGTTGTTCGCCCGCACGTGCCAGAAGGCATGGCTGGCTGAATGCGGCGTCAGCCAAGAATGCGGCTTCAGGGACGAATGTGGCGTTAGGGAATGTGGCGTCGGAATGCGGCGTTACTCAGGAATGCGGCGTCAGGGGCGTATGTGACGTTAGGGAATGCTGAGTCACAATGCGGCATCAGCCGAAAATATATGATGTTAGCCGGGAATGCGGCGTTAGTCGGGAATGTGGCGTGAGAAAATGCGGCGTTAGAATGTGGCGTTAGCTAGGAATGCGGCATTAGGAAATAATAGAAATTGAAATAAAATTGAATTATAAATTATAAATGAAATATAAAATGAATAAAATTTAAATTGAATATTATAATAATTATAAATATTTATTATTTGTTTTATAAAATCTAAAAGTAAAATATATTTATATAATATATACAAAACCGAATTATAATAATGATTTAAATAAATTTATTTTTATATATTAAAATAATATATATTAATAATAATTATGTTTAAATTTATATTATTAATTCTTATTTTTAAAAATATTATATGTATTAATATATATATATTAATTAAATATTATATATTGATAAAACCAATTTATGTAACATTAAATTTATATTTATTTGTATTTATGGGTTTGTGTTTATATATTTATATTTATATATTTGTAATTATGTATTTATATTTATAAAATATATATTTGTATTTATTTAGGTGGTTAATTATGATTGATTTTTGTTTATAAATAGATAGATATAAATAGAGAGAGATAGATAGGTAAAAACATAAATATTAGAGATATAGAGATTGATATCGATAAAGAAACAATAACAAAAAGAGATATACCTACGATTCCGATATATTATGTAATTTTCGATATGATATTTTTATGCTGGATTCTGATATCGATATGTTATTTTCGCTTGCGCATATGTATGCGTTCGATTCCGAGCCCGAGAGTCATGATGTAAATAGATGGGTTGTAAGAACGCACGTACGAGTTCCGGTTACGCGCGTCCTAGTTGTATGCGGCCATTGGTCACTTGTTTCCTGACGTTTTTCGCCTAATGGAACGAGTTAGTGGGAATTCGTTTGTCACCCTAGGACGGCTGTTTTCTGGCCCGTGGTTAGGAGGTGGTTGTAGGTGTTCGGCGACCCTCTTTGGATTGGGTATCGGTTTGCTACCGGGATTGGTAATTTGTATCGATATTGGAAATTAGGAGGTGATATCTTATTTAAGTTTAAGATGGTTTAGGAATTTAATTCCCAAATCACCAAAGATAATATATATAAATCTTTATAAATATATATATATAAATATATATGAATATATATAAATATATATAATATTAAATATATATATATATTAATTTCTATATTTGCATGAAATTAATAATATTCTGAAAATTTATGTATTTCGTTATTCGATTTCAATTTAATTTGAAAATTTCGACAATATAATATTTTAGAATGATCGAAACTGTATTAATTTATTATGGAATGAATATATTTATATAGGATATTTTTTAGGAGATTATAAAAATAGTTTATTTAGATATTTCGTTATTATTTTATTTGAAATATTGTGTTTAATTTGGCGATATGAGAATTAATTGTTATAATTAGTGTGTTGTTTCTAATGCTTTAAGCGAAATTTGTTTGGTTTTGGGTATATTGTTGTTTTGTTATCGTAGTGTTTTAGGAAATATATTGAGATGTTGTTAAGAAGTTTTATCTATAATAGTTATTTAGAATTTGGGTTTTAATTTAATATAATATATGTTTTGTTGAAATGTTTTAATTGGGGGTCTAAGATAAAGGCTCAAACTTGCAATTATCCAGACCCTCAAAATATTCCTTCGTTAAATATTTATTCGATCTATTTAATTCTATCTCTATAAATATAAATATATATTAAATTCTATTTACTATATATATATAAAACACCATCAAAATTAAATAATATTTAAATAATCAATTTAAATTTTACAAAAAATAATATATATATAAAAATCAACACTTATATTTTATATCGAATACCCATATAACGGCTTAAAATATATATAAAAATATAATTAATAAAAAAACAAATCAAAATTTCGAGAATTTCATCCTATAAAAAAAAAAAAAAAATCATAATATAAATTATATAAATAACAAAACAAAATCGAGAAATCAAATCTTATCCACCCAGAATCCAATGCCATTTTAGGCTCGGAAATTATATCATCCCATTTCAAAAACAAAATCCAAACAAAAAACAATAAAAATCTCAATCCAAAAAACACAAATTCCAAAGAATAACAACAATCATACATCAAAAATAATCAAAATAATCATCAAACATATATATAGAAATGTATTTCTTCAATTTATGCAATATATATTTCATCCACCATACAAATAAAAATTCCAAAGAATTCGATATCCAATCCATTTATATTTTCCCAAATTAAATATTCATAACCAATAATTTAATCCATATATCAAATTTCATAAATCATTATAAATATTTAATAAAGAATTATAAAATTCAAAATAACATAAGCATACATATTAAAATAAAATAATATTTAATATAAATAAAAAAATATAAATATTAATAATATAAATATCAATTTCAGAAAGAATATAAATAAAAATACAATAAAAACCCCAAAAAATATATATCTTCAATATTTATATACAAATATATCTTTCTTAAAATCCAGCCAAAATATCAAATTCTAATCAAATACAAATTACATAAATATAAATATCAATTAAACATATATAAGCAAAAAATAAAATAATATAAAAACAATATATATATATATTAATAAATTAAAATCAAAATCTAATACAATCGTTATAATAGTGTCCCGCCGAATTATCGAGCTCGTGGCGAATAATTAGTTTTTGTATAAGTGTTTGCCTCTTAGTGGGATTTGGAAGTCCTTAAGATTTTATCGAATTTTCGGAGGGATTTTTAGATTTTCATTTGGATTTCATATGGCATAAGTTTGCAAATTTTCCCGGATTAGGGATAAAATGATGATTAATTTCCAATTCGGTCGAGTTTAAATTTAATTGCGATAGGTCCAAAAGATCTATTTCGTGGAACGAGTATGAATCGTGTCAATTCGTGTTCTATACCAGATTAAGCGCATTTTCCATCTATGTTTCCCGGAGGCAGCAAGCAACTCTGTTTTGAGTGTTGCCCCCAGGTCAAGAGAGTGGTACTTTGGCTGCGACAAAGGGCAGCAAGCGCTGTCCATTCGAATCTTTGTGACTCAAGCTGGGCGCCCCGAAACAGCAAGCACGCATCTTCCCAAACATGAACACCGAACTCCTCTGCTTACCCATTCGTGACCAAGCCGCCAACAAACGCAACACGCACACGGCGCCGCGGGCTCGTGCGAGTCACCTACACATCTGCCGTTAAAGGCTCCTGCAGGCCGTGAGCTGGAGCCGGGCGCCTCAGCCTCAAACAGTTTCATGACATCGCAGCATGTCATTCCCTGCCCAAAAGCACATGGCGAAACGACTGACAAGTTTGATCGTTGCCTGTGTGGAAGGGAAGTTTCCTCCTAATTGCGCGCGTGCCAAGTTCGGACGGGGGTGCACTACGGTCGCGGCACACTATGCCACTCGGAATGACATGTGTTTGAGGTGATCCGTGGATACGACTTTGTAGTCTTGCAACGTGATGGTCGAAGCGGATACTCACGCGCTCACAGGTGAGCTGAAAAACTAAACCTCCCAAGTGAGCGGTGATCAAAATCAATGGGCCAAATTGCGATGATATCATTTGGCGCTTCCGCGTGCTTCCGCGTGCTTCCGCGCGCTTCCGCGCTGCGGGTGTTTGCTTCCGCGCTCTCATTTCCCTTCCGCGCCTTCCGCGGCTTGCGTCTCTTTCTTGCCAAACCAACACAACTAGATATTGAGTTTGTCATCCACAACTGGTGATACTAAAGGCTTGTGGAGCCCAGACGGCTGTAGCAAATGGTCTATGGGTCCCATACTCATAACGACGCTGAAACGCGAATCCTAATAGATTTGCAACCGCAAGCGTGAAGCCTCACGACACACCGCGGCTAGCGAGAACAACGCATCACACACAAGGCATCCAAATCACGAAACCCTTCCGCCGTCCTTCCGCGCCCTTCCTCCGCGAATTGAGCCCCACATCAATCTCCACTCATTTTAGGCCCGGGCATAAAAACAATTTGTTCGGCCCTAAAAACGATTTGTTCGGGCCGAACAAATCGTTTTAGCTCCCGGGCACCCAAACGATTTGTTCGGGCCGAACAAATTGTTTTAGCTCCCGGGCACTAAAACGATTTGTTCCGGCCACTAAAACGATTTGTTCGGCCGGAACAAATCGTTTTAGTGCCCGGGAGCAAAAACGATTTGTTCGGCCCGAACAAATCGTTTTAGTGCGTTTTAGTGCCCGGGAGCTAAAACGATTTGTTCGGCCCGAACAAATCGTTGCGTTTTAGCTCGTTTTAGAATCGTTTTAGTGCCCGGGACCGGGAGCTAAAACGATTTGTTTGGCCCGAACAAATCGGTTTACGCTCGGGAGCAAAAACCATTTCGCTTCAACTGACAAGTAAATGTCGGCCCAACCGGCCATGTCAGAAGAAGCCTACGTGGTGACTTGGCAAAGCACTCTGACTTCCCCGCGGCGAAGAGAAATGAAGGCGCTTGATTCCTCAGCGCCGCTTCTTGCGGCGTGACGGCCAAAACAGGCCAGTGAAAATCGTTTTGTTTTGTGGCCGAGGTGCAGAAACGATTTTGTTTGCCCGAAGAAATTGTTTTTTGGCCCGGAGCGAAAACATTTCTGCACCTTTTGACGCTCCAAAAATGTTCCCCTTCCGCGCCCTTCCGCTGTGCAAATTTCGTAGTCAACTTCCGGCCCTTCCGCAAGCTCCCGCGGCCTGCGGAAAACCTTCCGCGCGGATTGATTTCAGCGCTCCCTTACTTAAATTGCTTTGAGCATTTTTGATCGCTGCTCAAGTTGTTTTCATTGCAAAACCAAGCGGCGGTCTTCATAAGCATGAGGTCCCCCGATAGCATGCCCCTTTAAGGGTATGAGGTCTAATGCTGCAAACTTTCTGCAAACAAATTCACATGGCAAAGTTGCTGGGACCCTCAGAAAGAAGAAAATGCAAAATACAGAAATGGGCCACTCCTGCTCCAAGCAGTTTGGGGGCATCTGCGGGCTGCGCGCGACTTGCGCGGGACTTGCGCGAAAACTTGTTCATCTTTGGGCCATGTGGCAGCGGTCGTCAGACGGAGGTCTTCATGTTACACAAGCGCAGGCCGCGTTTGGGAGCCGACGAAGCAGTCAACCTTCTCGATGGCCACCGAGTTGCTGCCACTGCGCAACAGACGTGTCAGCCCGCAAAGAACCCGAAGCCGCAAAGTGAATACGTCGCCTGCGAGGTTGCGTCATTGAAGCACCTTTCGAAGGTGGCTTATCCTCCGGAAGCCGAATACCAGAGGCTGCGCAATGAAGCAAGAAGATCACTAAGGACGATGATTCCGGCATCGCCACGCGCTATGTCAAGATTGCTGGACCTCTTCTTGTCAAGATTGCTGAGCCAGTCAATGAGTGTGAGGAACACAGAGACACTGAGAGTGTTCTGGCGGCCAGCTGGGGAGACATCATGACAGGAATGCTGACAAAGCGGCGAAACTTATTGGAAAGGAACTACACCGGTGCACAAGATCCGCTCACAATGAATGGAACAGCAGACCGATAAGGAAGTATCAAGTGACGGTGGCTGAGGAAATGCAGGATGTGTCCTGGTGGAAGCTCCTGATATGTACTCTGCGAGGCACTGCCCTTTTTATCTCTCGAACTACTTGAGACTAAGAAGGGCCTTGAGCCCAAGATGTGCGTCAAGTCAGTGGAAAAAACAGAACAGGGGGTGGGGGCACCTTTGGGTACTTGCAGGAACAGCTGTGAGGGCATCCAGCTTTGTGGGTCCTCCTTTCTTGGAAACAAATGGTGGTGTCTTTAAACTAGCGTCTTGTTTGTGGGTGGTTGCAAAAGGGAACCGACGTAAAAGCCTTTAAGACCAGTTCAACGCACACACACACACAAACACCGAACGCGAATCCCAGCCCCTCAAACATGCAACCCGCGCCTGAATACGACCACAAGAACAGCAAGGGCAGCTCCGGCGGCCTGTGACGAATCCGGGATGGCAATCTCAGAGACGATTTGTTTCAACAAAAGGAAGCCTCAAGGAACCAAGGAAACCAATTGATTGTGCGTTTTCTGAACTTGGGGGATGGCTTGTCCTGTTGCTCCTTTGCAGACCCGCCCTCAGCACACTTCGGACCCATCTCGACACTTGGACTCTGGCGGGAATAGCGACTCGCGGCCAGGAGCCCAACAACTCCTCAGCGACTGACCCGGAGAGTCTAGAAGAATAATGCCATGATCGGCCTAGCCACCTGCCTGACACAGCAGTCCTTCTTGCTGTCAGCAGCCGCCATCATCAAAGCTGGAGCTTCATCGTCATCCTTGCCCTTGCCGGACAACGGGACGTACTTGCTGCTGATGTCCTGCGGAACAACCTTGTCTTGAAACTTCTCAGCGGCTGGCATCCCCTGCATGTATTTCTGGTACTTCACGCCATTCTCGTCCATCTCAGGCACATAGTCTCTGTACTTGTCAGGAATGAACTTCTCATACTTCCTGTTCACTACAGGGCCCGGCTTGGGTGAACGCAGGTACTTCTGGAAATCTCCCATGTTGGAATCTGAGTGCTCCGAATGCTCAGAGTGTTCGGAGTGCTCAGAGTGTCCCTTGTCGTGGGAATCTTTGCCGGTGTTCTTCTTGCTGTCAGCAGCCGCCATCATCAAAGCTGGAGCTTCATCGTCATCCTTGCCCTTGCCGGACAACGGGACGTACTTGCTGTTGATGTCCTGCGGAACAACCTTGTCTTGAAACTTCTCAGCGGCTGGCATCCCCTGCATGTATTTCTGGTACTTCACGCCATTCTCGTCCATCTCAGGCACATAGTCCCTGTACTTGTCAGGAATGAACTTCTCATACTTCCGGTTCACTACAGGGCCCGGCTTGGGTGAACGCAGGTACTTCTGGAAATCTCCCATGTTGGAATCTGAGTGTTCCGAATGCTCAGAGTGTTCGGAGTGCTCAGAGTGTCCCTTGTCGTGGGAATCTTTGCCGGTGTTCTTCTTGCTGTCAGCAGCCGCCATCATCAAAGCTGGAGCTTCATCGTCATCCTTGCCCTTGTCGGACAACGGGACGTACTTGCTGTTGATGTCCTGCGGAACAACCTTGGCTTGAAACTTCTCAGCGGCTGGCATCCCCTGCATGTATTTCTGGTACTTCACGCCATTCTCGTCCATCTCAGGCACATAGTCTCTGTACTTGTCAGGAATGAACTTCTCATACTTCCTGTTCACCACAGGGCCCGGCTTGGGTGAACGCAGGTACTTCTGGAAATCTCCCATGTTGGAATCTGAGTGCTCCGAATGCTCAGAGTGCTCCCCCTTGCCGTGGGGATCTTTGTCGCTGTCCTTCTTGCTGTCAGCAGCCGCCATCATCAAAGCTGGAGCTTCATCGTCATCCTTGCCCTTGCCGGACAACGGGACGTACTTGCTGTTGATGTCCTGCGGAACAACCTTGCCTTGAAACTTCTCAGCGGCTGGCATCCCCTGCATGTATTTCTGGTACTTCACGCCATTCTCGTCCATCTCAGGCACATAGTCCCTGTACTTGTCAGGAATGAACTTCTCATACTTCCTGTTCACTACAGGGCCCGGCTTGGGTGAACGCAGGTACTTCTGGAAATCTCCCATGTTGGAATCTGAGTGCTCCGAATGCTCAGAGTGTTCGGAGTGCTCAGAGTGTCCCTTGTCGTGGGAATCTTTGCCGCTGTTCTTCTTGCTGTCAGCAGCCGCCATCATCAAAGCTGGAGCTTCATCATCCTTGCCCTTGCCGGACAACGGGACGTACTTGCTGTTGATGTCCTGCGGAACAACCTTGCCTTGAAACTTCTCAGCGGCTGGCATCCCCTGCATGTATTTCTGGTACTTCAAGCCATTCTCGTCCATCTCAGGCACATAGTCCCTGTACTTGTCAGGAATGAACTTCTCATACTTCCTGTTCACTACAGGGCCCGGCTTGGGTGAACGCAGGTACTTCTGGAAATCTCCCATGTTGGAATCTGAGTGTTCCGAATGCTCAGAGTGTTCGGAGTGCTCAGAGTGTCCCTTGTCGTGGGAATCTTTGCCGGTGTTCTTCTTGCTGTCAGCAGCCGCCATCATCAAAGCTGGAGCTTCATCGTCATCCTTGCCCTTGCCGGACAACGGGACGTACTTGCTGTTGATGTCCTGCGGAACAACCTTGTCTTGAAACTTCTCAGCGGCTGGCATCCCCTGCATGTATTTCTGGTACTTCACGCCATTCTCGTCCATCTCAGGCACATAGTCCCTGTACTTGTCAGGAATGAACTTCTCATACTTCCTGTTCACCACAGGGCCCGGCTTGGGTGAACGCAGGTACTTCTGGAAATCTCCCATGTTGGAATCTGAGTGCTCCGAATGCTCAGTGTGTTCGGAGTGCTCTGAGTGTCCCTTGTCGTGGGAATCCTTGCCGCTGTCCTTCTTGCTGTCAGCAGCCGCGAGCATCAAAGCTGGAGCTTCATCGTCATTGTTGCCCTTGCCGGACAACGGGACGTACTTGCTGTTGATGTCCTGCGGAACAACCTTGTCTTGAAACTTCTCAGCGGCTGGCATCCCCTGCATGTATTTCTGGTACTCCACGCCATTCTCGTCCATCTCAGGCACATAGTCCCTGTACTTTTGAGGAATAAACTTCCGGTATTTGGTGTTCACCTCTGGCCCTCAGAGGGGTTGTAACAGCGGAAACATCTCACTTGACATGCTTCCAACCGGTCAGCAAAGCTCACACGTTAGCACTATGCAGTCAAGACGCCTGTGCCATCCTGAGTGGACACATGTTACAAGTACCCCATTTGCCACGGTCAATGCTCCTATGGAAAAGCAGAGTTTGCTGTTTGCTGCTTGTGCGGTACCCATCACCCTCAACCCAAGTAAGCAGGTCTGTTCCTATGGGACGTACATTGATCCTGTCAAGAAGCGTGGCTGTGAGCGGCATTGTGGCAGTCCACATACGTGGCAGCCCCCAGGAGCAAAAGATCCAAAAGTCGCATCTGCCTTCGATACAGCTTGTGGCGCACTCGCAAAGACAAGTCTGCAAGTGGCGCAATCCCACACCGTCCTGGAAAATGCTGCCGCCACGTGCTACCTCTACAAACGCTGAGCCAAGTTTTGCAGGCAAGCTGTCGCTCATGCTCAGCTGAGCTGAAGCCTTGAAGCTGAAATCCGAGCCCAAGCTCCTTCTGGTCAGGGCTCCCTTAATAGAGCGCGCATATTGGTTGGCTAAAATGCCTGGCAAGCACCATCCCTTCAAACCCCAAGTATGCAACTCGCTTGACTGGGGAGCACATTTGGGAAACCTAAATGAGATCCAAAAGAGGCCATGTACAAGGGGCCCCCAGTGGCTGGAAGGGGTTGCCTTCATTGTTGGATGGACCAAAATGTTTCGGTATTGACAAATCCCGTTTTGATTCTGCGCGCCCTTTCCTTTCTTCTCTGGCCCGGAAACGCTGACAGCAACCGTCAATTCTCTACTGTCTGCTACGCTCAGTCACAGGGTTGCAAAAAGAAATCCTGTCGACAAACCTGATGATTGATTGTCCACAACAGTTGGTGAGGCTTGACCCGAGCGGCTGATTCTCAGCAGTTCTCTGGCATTTGCCAGTCTGAACTGTTGTGATGCGCAAAGTTAAATGTGCCACACTACCCCCCCATGAAGCGCTGTGCAACTGTACAGCTGAGCTAGAATGCTCAGTGAAAATCCAGGGTTGCTGGATGAGAGGTCAAGGCAGCACCGGCAAACTACAGCATCTTCTGCCGTTGGCTGCCTGAGCTTATCAAAGCATTGCGGCAGTCATGCTGCTGATGAATTGACATTTAGCTGCTGCAATGCAGACAATGTATACGTATTATGCCGAGCATCCTGTCGCAGCTAACTTGTTCCTGCAGTCTGTGCTCTCAATGATTGGGCACATGATGTCCCGTCCCATGCTTTCCCGCGCCTCAACGCTTTTCTGTTCTGGAGGATTTTGAATCTTGCAACCCCCTGCAGCAAAGGCGGTGCCCCGCGTGCTTGTGAAAAACTGCCAGGCCTCCATATTTCGGAAAACTACTCCAAAACGCCGTTCAACCTGCAGCAATACACGTTCGCACTCACTCAAATGAGAACTTGTCTGAATGCTCGGATTCCTGAGTGATTGCTTTCTTCGAACCCTATCAGATTCTGCAGATTCCAAAAGATCTCTCCTGTAAGGGCATCCGTGCCCAGATTCACACGCGCCACGAAAATGTGGAAAGGCCTCACGGATGATGTCCATTTCCTCTGGACATGTGGGCAGACTCATGACCTACACGAGTGACGAGTGACTCTCGCAGGGTCGGCCCGTTCTTCAGTTGACGGCCTTGACCAGCGGGTCTACCCGCTGTATGCGAAGCATATAATCCTCCTGCAATTTTGGCTGGTTTCTGTCGCATTGCTTCGCATGGCACACGCCTAACACTTATGAAACATTTGTGACCGACTTGTGCTGCCCCAGCGGCCAGACTGCGAGGCATATCAAAGTTCACCATCCTTGGTACACTGGTGTCGAACGCTTTTCCAAAGGTGCCATTTTCAGTAAAGGGGCATATTCGCCGCAGACGCATCACTGTTGTTCCGCAGTCTTGCTTCTGAGATGATGCCAGCACACTCTGACAGCTCCTGCAAGGGAGGCTTCAAACAAGCAGCGCCAACGCTTTGTGGAAGTTGGGGTGGGGGGCTGGCAGGATTGCAAAACATGTCTGCAAAACGGATGCTAGCAATCATGCCAAAGGAAGGACAAGCAAAACAACGCTTTGGAGGAACAAACCTGCGTCGTTTCTCATGAAAGCCCGAGCCAAACAAGTTGC
Source organism: Effrenium voratum (assembly GCA_963377175.1). Lineage (NCBI taxonomy): Eukaryota > Dinophyceae > Suessiales > Symbiodiniaceae > Effrenium > Effrenium voratum. The sequence goes on from CAUJNA010003562.1 coordinate 399,987, forward strand.
GCGATGCGTCGACAGGCCACATTGGGCATTTGGCAGTCGACGGTTCTCAAAAGCGACTCGATCGCTCCTTGAATCGGTGTGACTCCTTGGCCAAAGCAGGGGATTGCGAGTGGATAGAATATCACTGATTTGGGGCAACCCCTTCTAATGGCTCAGCTACAGAAACAAACTGGGGCTCATGTGCGCCAAGGGCTTACGAGACATGGTCCAAAGGGCAAAGGGAATCCTGGGTTGGAGACCTCTCAGAGATGACCAGCAAGAGATAACAAGGCATCTCGCTGGGGATGATGCCTGCATTTATGACTGCTCTTGTACATGAGCCTTTGTGACAACCTCTTGTGGCATAGTCATGGTTCCTTGCTAACAGAGAGATCTAACAGTGGCGATACAAATCCGAGCTAAATAAAGCCGCAATGCGCGGCATGCGCGCATTGCACGTGTGTCGACGTGTCTGCCGAAATACCCCCTACACAAGCAAAACATGAATTGCCCAGCCGCTTCATCCTG
>CAUJNA010003562.1:405493-460612 GCA_963377175.1 Effrenium voratum
ATACACCCGCTCGCCACAAGCAAACAAAGGGCTGGGCTCCACCAGCTCCCCACACTGGCCGTTGTCGAGTAGAAAACTAACTACTGGAATATTGTCTCGTAGAGTGACCAGATAGTAAAACATCCCGCTGGAGTTCCTTGCCGTTGTTGCAAAGATCAGAAGATCGAATTCTGCGCAGGGACATTCCGTCAACCCCATAATTGCACTGCTGCGCGGATAGCACGGCGTGGCTGAACATGCCACCAATTTCGTCCGCCTGTCGGAGATTGACATACACCGGATCGGGCGAAGTTCGCGCTCTGCCGTCTTGATTTCATGGAAAAGCACCGAGCTCTTCGGGGGCAAGCGCTGGGGCCGACTGACGGGAGCCAACTGGAAACGCATCCGTTGGCAAGGGGACAGAGACTCCCGCAACTTGCGGCGAAGGGTTGTCTGTTGCCCCACTATTGGCCAGTGTCCGATGGATTGGCTACAAACTGCTAAGCCAAGCCGTCTCGAATATCCAACCACGACCTCTGTCTGGGCACGGTACGTGCGGGCAAGGAGGGAGGCCCCGCTGCCTTGCTCATGGCCATCTGGTGCGCTCAAGGGTCGTGCCTGGGAAAGCCATCATGCGAAGTGGAAACTCAACCGCCTGGCTTGAATCCAAAATCAGCGTGGGACGTTGGCTTTGGTCAAGCGGAAAAAAGAAAATAGCAGGTCTGGGACGCACGGCGCACCGCTCACATGGGAGTCCACGCGTATGAGCGCGCGCGAAGAAGAAAAGTGGGCACTCACGCACGTGCAGCTGTCGGGCAAAACCCTCCACACAAATGCAAAGCAAATAAAAGCGCTCGCGCGCACACACACACACGCACATCAGCACACACTCACACGCAAACAAACCACTCTAAGACCAACACGCACAACACACACAGAGTCGCGCGCACACACACACACAGCGTCACAGGCTGGCTAGCCCACGAATTGAAAAGGGAGCGATGGGAGTCTGGCAGGCTTTTTTGGTGACAGTATTCAGGTTCGAGCCAAAGGTATCTTTACTGCGGTAGCAGCCTGATCTCACACCTGGGTTCAACCTGTGGCAACGCCACTTCTGTGGGCGTTCTCCACCCTACTACTTACCATCTTCGGAACAGCGTCCCCGTAAAGGACGTTGACTACAGCAACCCTGCTTTCAGGGCGCCAACTGGCTCTTGGTCGCTTCACCACACTGCGACCTTGTTCCCACGCGCCGGTCCGCGAGAGTCCAAGAGGACACACCAGCGTCATCGCTACTGACGTCCCTTGAGAAAGACACACTGAAGTTTGTTAGTGTGCAGTGGCTAGATGGCCTTACCTGGGCATTCACAGGAACTGTCAGTGTTCTGTTGATTTCGTAGACTGATCCTTCGCAACGTCGTCACTTTCAACATGGAATTGGTTCAAGATGTTTTGGCACAACTGCTCTCGTTTCAGTTTCCCACGGATTGGCCTTATCGGGCGCCCACCCTTCCGATCCAGGGAGACGAGAAACGGGCAAACAACTCCCTGGCTGAGGAGTGGCTGCCAAAGCATTTTTCGGTGAGCGCGACTCCTCAAATCATGAAATCATAGGAAAAGGCATGCTTGAATGCTACACACACATACACACATCACTACACACATACACACATACACACATACAAACATACACACATACACACATACACACATACACAAATACACACATGCACACATGCACACATGCACACATGCACACATGCACACATGCACACATGCACACATGTGCACATGCACACCCACACACACACACACAAACACAAGGCAAACACATAAACATACACACAATCTTACATATCGTGTACATACATCTATACTTCGAACAAATGGCAGCTTTGCCATGTTTGGGCTGCGCAGCACACCACACCAACGTGCCAATTCTGTTGAATGAAAAACGACTGATCCGGAGGTGCTCTCGCGATTTAGGGAAAAGTGTGCGTGTTGCTGAGCCTGCCAAAAAGGCCCAAAAGGGCAAACTGGCATGGTGTGCTCTGGTACAAACACACATATAAATTCCACCAAGATGCTCGTCCGAGCTGGTCACGATCAGTATCCGGAAGTTGGCAGTGTCATACCTCAAGGAAGTCAAGCAAACAGTCAACAACGGAGCTGCCATTCAAGCCAACCGCTTAACAGCGGTATTGCCATCAAGGCTGTAATCGAGATGGTAGGCAGTAGTTTGCCACGTCTTAGCATTGGTTCTGGCCTTGACAAGAACCAATGATGCTCACCTGCACATGTGTATGGGTGTCTTTTTTGGGTACCCCTTTGTTGTGGTGTTAAAGAGAAAACAAACGGAGAACCACCATTTTGGGGGGTCCCCTACAAAAAGACACACCCGTACTAGGTACCGCTCAAATTGCTCGGTTTCGAGGTTCCCTTCCTTTAGTCAACTGCTATCAATGGCACTCCTTTTTAACCTCAAACGTTGCACGGGGTCCAGTTCCGCTTTGATGCCGAGATCTCGGCATCAACTGGTCCAGGAAGAAGTCCAGGACCGCGCGCTTGTCCTCGGGGGCAATCGGAATTGGGGAGCCGCTTGGTAAAAGGGTGTCAAAACGGGGACCAAAAAACGAGCGCTTCTTGCTAACTTGAAGCGAGCCGTACAGGCTCATGGTTTTTCCAGGAGCCAGCGCAGGCGTGTCGTTTCGACTACCGTCTGATAATAAAGTTGCTTTGCTAAATCAAGTGAACGGTATGCTTTCCTCCATTCACACCCCTTCCATATGAGAGGGAGAAAAGCACCACGCTGTTGGCACAAAACCATGCGCGAGGGCAGCTGTCCGCCCTTTTTCCTCTATATGCTAAAGTAAGCCTATGACAAAAGGGGTCCCTAGGGATTGAACCAGTGGCAGCGGTTTGCAAACACTCGAACCAGAGGCAACCAAACGAAAAACACCACAACACCCCGAAACTCCAAACCAAAGCCATTGGTTCATGGCTCGCTTCTTAGCGGCCGTAAACAGCGGGTCATGGACGATTGCACTTCCCCTCTACCAGGACCTTTTGAAGCGCCCCGCCATGCGTCAGCCCCTTTGTCAAGGCGTCTGCGCGTGAACCCAGCGGATCTCAGTTCCGCCATCACTCAGCCTCTGAATGAGGCTCAGAAACTCATGGTGCTGTACTTCTCCTTGAGTCCAGCCCCGGCCAAATTCATCGCGCCCTTCTTGATCACGTCGTAGAGGGCCTTGGCATCCGTCACCAAAGCACCAGCTCCCGCACCTGGCCTGGTTGGGCTTCATGCCCACACATCTCTGCCCACTGAAACCTCACAAACATGAGCTCCTCTTCGCACTCCGACATCGCCTGAAGTTCTGCTCCAAGAGATGACCAAGCTACCCGTGGCAAGCGCCCCGCTCTCCAAGCCATGATCGACAGCGGCGCCGGCTCATTCTTGGGCTCGTGGCTGCAATGACATAGCCTTCAGTGCTGTTGTTCCCCTCCCTGTTGCCCAGCGCCGCATCACACCAGCCCACGAAGTTCACCTCCTCCGGCTCACAATGCAACACATTCACCTTGATCGAGATGTGCCTTTGAGCTTGGCACTCCAGAAGCAACTTGTTCAACTTCTTGATGGTCGCCACCGTCGCAACGCTGATCTCTGACTGCAGAAGTGACAACTTCGCAGCATGTTGTGGCGCAGTGTTATAGCACCGCCACTGAAGTGCGCCAAGTAAACCTCTGATCTGGGCGCTCGAATTCCGTCACCTGCTCCTTCTCGTCGCGGTTCTGGAACTCCACCGGCTCCAGATTGTCCACAAAGCTCGCATGGTCCAGGGTGGCCGACAAGTCCTTGTTCTCCTTCAGGATCACTCCACAATGGCTGAATGATCCGAATTCCCAGTCACTCCAGTCATACCTGTGGTAGAACTGGGTCAGCGCGTCCACCCATTCCTCGCAACCTTCGTTGCCCACCACGATGAAGTCATCCACGTGGGCACACACCAAACCTTGCGTCACCATCTCGCCCGATATCTCGTCCTTGACTCTGAACCTCCAGCAGCAAGGGTCCGTGATCAAGGCTCCATCCCGGCCTTCCGCAACGTGTTGGTGACATCTCGAAACCAGGATGCCGGCGCCGTGATCAAACCGTAGCAGCTCTTGAGGATCTGCACGCACTCGCCTTCCTTCAAACCCATCTCGCATGCCAACTCCGGCACAGGCTTAGCGAACAGCTTCCTGTCCTCCTCCGAAGATGCGCCTTGCAGAAAAGCCGCACGCACATCCCCTTTCAAGGCTCGCCACTTTCTACAGCACTTGTACTGCAGAACTGCTTGGCGTGTCCGGCGACTCATGGTTGGACTCGCCGTCGCCAGACCTTCAACATCTATCCTGACACCCGATCAGGACGATCCGTGCCTTTGGTGCGCCGCTCTCCTTGTAGCAGAGCACCCACCTCATGTTGATGCACCGCTCGGTCGTCACCATGTTGCCAGCTCTCCGAACTGCTGCATTTCGCACCCATGACTGCACTTCCACATGCTTGGCCTTGTCGAACTCTGCCAGCTGCTCCGAGTTCAACTTCCTCACGTTCACCTCGGTGTTGCGGATCTTCTTCACGTAATACGCTTCCGGGCATCGCTCCACAAGCTTCCATTCCTTCTTGGATTTTGGCATCGGCAAATCCATAACGATCTGCTCATCCTCCTCCATAAACTGGCGTTGCATCCGGAACAGATCATGCTCGAAGAGCTCCCCGGTCTCCCCAGCTGCAGGGGGTTATGCCCGCGCGCCATGGCTCCAGAATCTATCACTTCCTCTACTGAAAACTGGGAGCGATCATGCGCTACCGTGCTACTGCCTGGCCTGCCTGTTTGGAGCTTTTGGCTCTCTTGGGTGGACTCATAGGTCTCTTCTTTCTTTTCTTGTTTGGAAACCCTGGCTTCCTTGGGTGGCCGTTCCCCGCTCGGGTCTTACACGCCCTCTTGATCGGCTCTCCATCATTTCTTCACCACTACTCACATCTCCTCCTACTGGCACCGACCTGGACCTTCTACCCGCCGTCCTTGATCGTGCCCTTGAGGTTCCTCTTCTCGCCAGCCGCTTTCTCTCCATGTCCTCTGGGAACATCAGGTTGTCAAAGCGCTCGTACTGCCCGCCTTGGACTCCCTGAAGAAGTGAGTGAAAAGTCCAAGACGCCACTGGCGAATCTACCTGCTCGGCAATGAGACGTTCACGCTCCGACGCATGCCTCAGCTGCAAAGGGGCACACCGCTTCAGCCTTCCTCCAGTGACCACCCACACCACATTGCGCGGTCTCCCTCCAAACCACCAGCATCTGTCCTCGTCTCTGGCCAAGACCCGACCAGGCCCAAACCACCTCCACGTCTTCTGACCCACCATCGGATTTGCAGGTTGGTCTGCTGGGGGTTTCACTCTCTTGCAGTAGACAAGGTCACCAGGTAGATAGCGTGCTTGCGGTCGCGATCTCATGTAGAGCGCCCTCGTGATCTTTTCCTTGCTTTGGCTCTTTGCGTAGACCGTCTCCGCCGAAAGCCTCACCTTCAGATTCTTCTGCATTGCATGTCCAGGTGTCCCTTGAGCTCCATGTAGGGCTTCATCATGACCATCTTCAAAAAACCTCCCCGCCAGAGTGAACTGCCTTCCCAGCACCCGGCGAGAAACCTTGCGCCCGATCCAGCTGGTTGTGAGCTGCAGTCACCGCCACCACCGCTGAAGTTGGATCTTCACAGCTCTGGCTGTTCAGCATGACCCGCGCGTCCTGCTGCTTGACCTTCCGGATGAGCGACTCCACCTCTCCGATCTGACCGCGAGCTTCCGCAGCGCAAGGCATCAGCTCCACCTCGGTCCTGGCACCAGTCACCGAAGAGATTGCTCCTGAACGCTCCTTCAGCCTGATCACACCGGGAATGCCGTAGTGCTGCACCCAGTGCTGCTCCACCGCCCGAACAACTTCTTCTGCGGTTGAATGTGCACCACCTGGTCTCCATACTTCACGTCAGCGCCGTCCATCAGCATGCATTGCCACAAGGTATTGCTCCTCTGAAGCGAAACCGCTGGAGTGGCATCAGCTAGCCGCATCTCCTGACAGTCCGAGCACTGATGATGAAGCGCCAGCTTCACCACTTCTGGTTTCACTCCGCGGTGCTTGAGGCATGCCGCCAAAGCCCTGTTTGACGGATGTCCCGTACGTCGATGTAGTCGATCCAGTAGCACCGCCGCCTTCTTCCGCTCGTCTTTTGTCATCTCCGTGCTCGCCACCTGCTCCTTTGCCTCCAGAACAGGATACGTCTCAAACTCTGAGTGCCTCGGTCCATGAAGCATGACTTCTCAATAGATCAAGTCACACATCTGCCTCGGGTAGTAACCGCTCTTCTCCGCGCGTCCTCCACCCAAGCGTTCGTCATGATCTCCCGGACATCGTCGTCGTAGAGCGTTTGCCAGACCAATGAGGCTTGTCTTTATCGTCCACGGCTTCTTCATCGGCCTGCCCGTTTCGGACTTCACTCCCACGGTGCAGCCGTCCAGCTTTGCCACATAGAGTTTTCCTTGCGCCTCCATCTCCTCGAAGAAGCCTCGCGCCTCTGGCAAACACCAGCCGCCATTCACTCTTGGCCATTCCCAAGCATAGTCTCCGCCATCAAGTACTTGGTCTCGTACCAGCTGTAGACCATGCCGGATCATCCTTCTGCTCTTCTTCTTCTGCATCATGCTCTTGAACCACTGTTCCTCTGACTTTTCGTTGAAGACCTGCTGAATTGGTGAGTACGGCCCGCAGGGCAACGACATCCGCATCATTCGGGGCTTAAGCCTCCATCTCTCTTCTCGCACTTTCTGGAAGCCCACCCTGGTGCTCATGTCGTAGTCCGGCAAACCCACTCGGAAGATCTTCGCCCCCTTCTTCTCAAATGTTCCCGACAGAGCGCTCTCTGCCGGACCGCACACCTCCATCAGATCGACGCGGTTCTGGTTCTCCTGGGGCATGAGATGATAGATCTCCTCAAGGTCTTCAACATAGTTCTCCGCAGCGCCAATGAGCATCTCCAGGTCCTTTTCTCCAAGAACCTCCTCCTGGAACATGTACCCGTCATCGTCAATCTCTATGTCTGCTTCTCGACCTCCACGAAGTCGTCCTGAATCTCCACTGTCTCGAACTCTTCGGCAGTGTTCACATTCCCCCGCTTCGTGGCCTTCTTGGTGTCCACGGTCACCGTCTCCTTCCTGACATATCCTTGCTCCGGCCTTGCCTTTGGTTTCATCTGGGCCTTCTGCAGCCGCACCGCCTCCGGACGATCCTCCAGCGACTTCTCGGCTCCTCGAAGCCCCACCGCCTTGTTGTTGAGCTTCTCTTTCGTCTCCGTCAGATTGATGTTTGGCATCTCCTCCTCCAGCACCACCGACGTGTCCTTTGGAAGAGGTCCCGCTTGACGGTGAATGCCTGTCGCTCTTTATAAGGCGGCACATAGGTCAGCCGAAGTCGACACTCGCTGCAGACCTTGCATAGACCATGACCATTGCGGCCCGACAGTGAGCCCCTTCCTTCTGGCATCACCTTGTGGTGTCCATGACATGGAGCTCCCTGACATCTCGGGTCGCGAGGATCCGGTCCTACCTGGCGGGTCAGGTCGTACTTCTCCGGCGTTGCCACTCTCGTCTTCCGGGTTCCTGACTTGCCTTTCTTCTGGCCACCTACTGCTGCTCTTCTCCTCCCAGGTCGTCACGTCCTCTGGCTTGTTCTCCGAGTTCTTGGCTGTCTTCTGTGCCTGGGACATGGCGCGGTTTGAATTTGCTGCAGGTTTTCATCCCGTTGGCTGTGCGCTTGGGCCACAAGGCTCTCACACACTGGATCACCTCCATGCTCAAGCCCTTCACTCATCCACTCACTCTCTAGCGCCATGTACGCTCCAGCACCCGAAGATCCGGAAGCCCGTGACACCTGTCCTGGCGTGACTTCCAGCCAGTCTGCCAAGCAAATGCCCTGACTCTAATTCCGTCAGGGGTATGGCAAAATTCCAGCCAATTGCTCGCAGCCTCAGCTCCTTGCGCTCGAAGTCCAAAATGGCTCAAGGTTCTCACGCTCAGAAGGATCGGTACGGCCTTCACATCCAGGGAGTACACCGCCAGGCCAAACGACTTGCATGAGCTCCTCAACGCTTCCAGGCTTGCCACCGTCTCCATTGCACCCAAATCCAGTACCGCATGACCTGGATGGCGTTGGGCCATGACTGAGAAAATCTCAGCATCCGGGGTCGTTGTCTCCACCATGAACTCCGGGTCCTCCTCGACCATGAACATGCCCATCACAAAAGCTTACCAGATTGTCCTTTGCCTCCGGCAGCTCCTCGTCGTGGGCACGTCCGGAACTCGCGGTTCTTGTCTCCACAGATGAAGCACCCAGTATAGTCTGCTCCACCAACCCGGTTCTTGCCGCCCTTGCCACTCTCATGGTTGGCAAAGACTTGTCCTCCAGCAGGTCCTTTCTTGCCCTTGCCAGAGCTCTTGCCTTTCTTTCCTTTGCTCTTGCCCTTGACGTAGTTCAGGGGGTAGTAAGCGCGTGACATCTTCGAGGCGTTCGTCAGCTGCCTCGACTCCTGAAACGTCTTCAAGCGTCCTTGGAAGTTGACGTAGATCTCTTCCAGCTCCTTCGCACGCTCGGGGTCCACCATCATCGCCTGCTCGATGTCCATCCACGGCTTGGTTTCACTCCACGTCCACCAGATTCCATCTCCATCTGCCGCACACCAGTCGTCATGGTACCACTCCCACTGTAGAGCTTGTCCATCTCCCAGGTAGGTCACCCACGCGGTCTCTTCCTGGTAGTCCTTGCTGTGGTCCACCTGGTACATACCAACCCGCGTGATCTGCGTGTTCTCATCGTCGTCCGCGTTGGGCAGCAGGCCCCACTCGCCGTTCTCCTCAACCCAGTAAGATCTCAATCTCCGTTGAAACTGACCACCTTGGCGTGATGACTCAGCTTGCATCAACTCCTCTTCCTGATCACGAAGAGCTCTCTCGATCTCGCTGAACTTGAGGCTGTTGCCCGTCGCACTCTGAACCGCAAGGCGTGAGCTCGCAGGTAGCCCCCCTCTCCTCAGCAGCAGCCACCCTAGGACTTCTTCCGGAAGGATGTCCGCATCGCCGAGATCGAACTCCTCCCGCTTCACCGTCTCGTGCTCTTCATAGTCCTCCTCTGAGTCCCACTCACTGCGGCTTCTCCAGTCCTGACGTCCGTGCCATCCTCCACGATGCCACCACGTCCAGTCTTCTCCTTCATACGTCTCCTCAGCATCTGGGTTCTCCGCCGCCGTTGCCTCTCCATCACGCGCCTCCTCACCATGCACTTGCCCTCGGCCATGAGTGGGTGAAGATCGCTGCAACCTCTTGTAGCTCTCCCGCACCTCCGTGGCCCACTGCGACATCCCCATGCTGTACGGCCTCCGGAGCTTGATGAAGAGCTCCTCAAGCTTCTGTCCTGCTTCAGGGACAGGAGTCTTACACAGGCGCGACTCTAAGAATCGCAAGAGGTAGACCGGCCCCTGTGACGTTGTGAGCTCTGGTGGTTGACCTCGTTGAGGATTGCCCGTCAACCTCGCCCCCAGCAGATGTCTTCGCCTCTTCGGCGTCTTCTCGAACTCCAGCTTGACTATGCGGACGTATTCATGCCATCCGGCGGGCTCGCCGTCCCATGTTGTCTTCACCTCGTCATCCTTTACCATGTCTCTGGGCTGCACGATGTAGCCCACCCTGAAGATCCCCTTCACGATCTCCAGCTCTCGCTACCAATGTTGGCACAAAACCATGCGCGAGGGCAGCTGTCCGCCCTTTTTCCTCTATATGCTAAAGTAAGCCTATGACAAAAGGGGTCCCTAGGGATTGAACCAGTGGCAGCGGTTTGCAAACACTCGAACCAGAGGCAACCAAACGAAAAACACCACAACACGCCCATAATCTCAGCTACAAATAAGACGGAAAAGTGGATTGAGGGTATGAAAAGAATGGTTATTCCTTACCCACCATCTCCTTTCCATGTACCGCGTTTCCTTTGTCGGGCTTTCACGCGGGAGTGATAGGTGGAGGAATGGATTGCCTCTCACTCACACACCCAACTCACCAGCTGTTGCCAAGAAAAGAGTGTGTGTGTGAGACGGCGCCAGAATCCAAGAGATAAGGGTGAATGAACTAAGCGAGCGGATGTGAGGTGAGAGAGATGTAGGAAGGAATGAGTTTCATCCAAACTGAAGTGATGGAGAGTGTAGAGAGAGAGAGAGAGGCAGAGAGAGACAGAGAGAGAGAGAGAGAGAGAGAGAGAGACATCCTTCCCTCACACCCATCCAACCTTCTTTTACAGACTAAAGTCGTTCACGTCGGTTACGTTCTGATGTTGGGTGAAGAAAGGAAGGGATGAGGAAGGAGGATGGACCACCCAATTTCCAAAAGAAGCCGGTTGGTGGTGGAAAACAAGGGTAAATCTCACATCTGGGGTTGAGGGAAGACTCAAAGACAAACCCACAGGCGGAGCAACAAATGTCAGGAAACGTGTTCTGACTTGACAACTGCGTCTGCAAATCCGGGGCTCGGACCTTTTCCTCGATTCTGGCATACTGCTGATGCCTGGCAGCATGGCCATGGCGAGGCTCGCAGGCAGCTCGGGAGCTCTGAGGCACATGCTGCATGTTGAGCTTCGCGTGGCCGCACTCTGTCGCAGGAGGATGCGCAGGCATTTCCGGCAACCTGGCCGAAGGCTCAGCTCGCGATGCCAGCTATAACACACAACTCACCAAATGGAAATGAGGGATCCCAAGACAAGATCATGAGTTGGAGAGGAACATCCGTTCGAGCAAGGCTCCGATTTAACCTGCCGTCCAAGAAACTCCTCGGCAGGCTTTGAAGCTCCTGCAGTCTCTAGCCCTGTTGTTTCTCGTCCCATTGCAAGAACCAGCTGGGTATGCTCATTCATCTGGAGAACCCTCAAGAAAACCTCAGCGCACGTAACTTGGAAGTCGGCGGCGTGTCCTTTCTTCTGCCCTTTGCCTCTTCTCCTCTTTGGCTTCTTGGCGCCACTCTTCCTGCATTCAACACGGGTGTTTGCCACCAGACTCACATGGGTGTCAAAATAGAGCTCCTCAAAAATTGGTGGTGTCCTTTTTGACTTCCCTTTAAAACAAGCAAACAAACAAGCAAACAAAAAAAAAAACACGCGTGACCACACCAATCCAAAATTACGACAAACTTACAAAACAACAAACAAACAAACAAACAAACAAACAAACAAACAAACAAACAAAGAAAGGAACAAACAAGAAAGCAAACAAACAATCAGGCAAGCAAGCAAGCAAGCAAGCAAGCAAGCAAACAAACAAGCAAGCAAACAAGCAAACAAACAAACAAACAAACAAACAAACAGACAAACCAAACAAACCAAACGTAACCAAACGTAACCAAACCAATCTAAACTTCCAACAAACTTACAGCAAAAAATCTGTAACTAACAAACACAACCACACAAGCACACAAGCATGCAAACCACAAACACACAAATACAGAAACACACACACACACACACTCCTCAAGGTGCGCCACCATCTTTGCAAGCACGATGCAGCGGCAGCTCGCTCTCTCTGCTGCCTCAGCTCAAGAGTCCCCCAGAACAGCGGACGAAAAATGGATGGTTTCGTCCTCGTTTCCCGTGTAAGGGCCGGGCGCTTGCTTTAACCGGACAGCTCGCTGGATGCAAAGAGCAGCACGCTCCTGCAAGGCGCCCCTGCCTGAACATTAGCACGTGACACCTGCGACCAGATAGATAAGATCATGTTTGAGCGACCACCTGCATAGGGCACTTCGGAAGACTCACAACAAAGTATGGACATGTTCACCCAGACTCCCCAACCTTGTGATCGGTGCGATCGAAAGGGAACCAGTCAAAATACTTCCGAAACATTGCACAAAGCCAACAAACCCTTGACATGGGCACGTGTCAAAATAAGGGTCCTGCAAAATGGATGTGCTCCTTTTTGGTAAGGCGACATGAAGCTACTTGCACCCTTCCGAAACGCAAAATTTAAGGAATCCGAATCGATGGGGATTGCGCGGTCCTGCTTTTGCTCGGTCTGCTTCTTCAGGCCCTCCAGCAGTGCCTGGCTAGCACATAGCTCAGACTCCCGTGAGCAACGGATCATATCACTTGTGCTTTGTGTGAGTTGGGAATTCCCCCCCCCTTTTTTCCGGCCCCGCGCATTTTCCCTAGGAAATGGAGATTGCAGCAGTTTGTTCTGTTCCTCATGTGGGGCATAGCCTTGGCTCTTTCGGGCTCTTACGCTGGCACACCTCCTCGTTTCCGTACAGGGAGGCCAACCCAAATGACCATGGGGCGGTGCAGCCTCAGCCTCCGCAGAATGGCGGCTGATGGACTCAGCCTCCGTTCTGGCTTGCTCTATGGAGGCCTCAGGGGACTGAACCTACATCAGTGCAGTGTCAGCGCCACCGCTGAGTGCAGCACTTCCAAAATTGCAATTCTTCTTAGCCAAGGAGTTCCTTCGAAGTAGCATCCCCCCAAAGCGAGCAAATGGGGATGTGTCAGACTGAGTGCCGAGTATTGGGCCCACTCAACAAAACCAACAGCAGATCAACTTGAGGCCAACCAGTCGGGTTTTGAGACATTCCCCCAAGTTGCAAAGCGCTGAGCTGTATCCTCCATGCTCCGCGGAAGACTTTCGTGTGGGTTGTCACCTTGAACAAGCTGATATGAAGATGCTGGCTCTGGGTCGTGCTTTGCACGGCACTGGCGAAGCAAGGGACATCTACATCATTCATTCAAAACATGAAAGAGTCCGGTATCTATCTGGCCGGAGTTCGTCCTGACGAGGCCTCCAGTGTGCAGATCTTGAAGTGTCCACTTACTCACTCCGACATGCAAGCAAGCGTTACATCCAGGAAGCGACCCTTAAGAAGAATCTTACACAGCGAGCTGCGGCTTATCCTTCCATACATTACTTCTTCGTTGGGGTGGCAGGCTGACAGGAGCATATGTCTATGTGGTAGATATAGTAGCATGTATGTGCGTGTATATATATATATATATATATATTGAACATATATACGTTCTGTGGACAGAAGTTAATATCAACGCGGGCATTGTTTGCTTTCTTATCCCGTCACACGCGTACGTTGTTGTATGTTGTTTCTAGCTTGGTCCACTTATATGTTGCAAGAGGCCACTGCCCCATGTTGAATCAAAGGCAGTCCTGGCATCTCAGCCTCACCCATAGCCTGCATTGTCAGGCCGGCGGCCCCAAAAATGGTGACCGACAACACCCATGACTGTTATAATAAGGTCCATCGGTTGCAATGTTGCTGTCAGCCAAGAACTCAAGCGAGGTGGCGAGATCCAGCCTGCTCCAGCTGTTCAGACACACAATACCCCGCTGCATTGCAGTGCTGGAGGAAAGCCTGGGGCGATCTGTCAATCCGCAAGTGCAAGTTTGCCCTATGAAGTCAGCGGCAACAAAGGGATGAACCTTACAAAGTCCCATTTGGTCATCCCAATCACAACACACAATCACAAGTGATGGCACCATCACCAGTCCGTCGCCCTCGTGCTATCCCCAAGTTCACACCGGCCTCGACAGCTTCGGCCAAGGGCCCTAGCTTCAACACCTTGTCAAGCCGAGTCTTGAGTGAATGCGGGACTGATTTCACTTCGGAATCACAGCTCCGGAACCCGCCTGCTGATTGCCAGGCATACAGGATTGCAACCATTTCACCGCCGCATGCTCCTGTCCCCCAAGGCAACCAAGAAGCCGGCTCAAATCGCAACACTTGGAGGGTAGGGTCACAGAGAGCAACAACAGAATTACAAAAGATTGGGTTGTTCCTCAGGGAAAACCATTAAGCCAATTTCCTAGAGATCGTCAATCTGGCCAGCTCCAGCGTTTCCACCCGAGTCCTCGTAGACGCACCCGTTCCAAAGCACAGGGCACCTCACCGGGTGGCAGGTCAGCGGACCTGAGGCTTTGAGGCCGAGGGATGGCAGCACATCAGTGCACGAAATTCTCGGGATGCCACCTCTTTCATTTTGTTTGCTCTTGTACTTTCTCGTGTGTGTGTGTGTGATTTTTCTTCTTAAGCGGGTAGACCTGGCTTCTCTTGGACAATTTGTGAAGGGGTAGCAGCTAACTCACGCTCTTCTAGGGTGGTGACTTGGGAACGTTTAAACATGGTCAAAATCTTATCGTGCAAACTGGTCACTCCCCTCAAGGACAGCTTTGGGCATCCGGCCTCTACTCACGTTGGCAAACCAAGCTCACATGCTGACTGACTTTGGAAGCAAGCCTGACCAAGCGCAGCACAAGTGTACACACTGCCGGCATCGCTCAAGGCTGTCTCAAGTTCGCATCCACCTGGGCTTCAGAAGGAATTGCTTACATGCAAACACATGCCGGCAAAATCCGGCAAATTCCGGCATTTCAGGCGAATGGAAGGAAATGGGGTACCAGCTTGATTCTAGGATGCACGATGATTCCTTTGAGAGCATCGCTCAAACTCAGACGGGTTACGCAGTGCCCGCATACTCCTGTACAAGCCATATGGCAAGATAAAGCCGGAATGCTGCTGAAAACATGTGTCAAGCATTTCAACTTATTTCAACCGGCTGGTACCTTCAGCCAGTAAAGATATTGTCCATGGCTGACAACCAATTACAGGCAACCGATTGCAGCTTCCAGTCGTTTGCTGTCGATTGCCTCATGCACCTGTTCAGATACCAAGCTTGTTGAAGAAGAAGATCAAGCCCCAAATAGGTCAACTCTTGGCCCGCCAACAAAGTGCAGACCAGTTGCGGGCCGTCCAAAGCTTGGATAGGCTTCGGCCAACCACGTTGGATGGGAAGTGCTCAGCAAGATCTAGCCTTGGTCGTGATCAAGGATCTTGTCTCCCTCGAAATCGATCAAGCAAATCCCAACTTGCATGCGATCCAGGAGATTCTGTCAAGCACCGTCCACTTTAATCCAGCCCAAGCAGCACGGCCACATCACCATCCAACGGGGCCATAACTCCAAATCTCTCAGCGAAGTCGGTCAAAAGATCCATCAGCTTTGTGAACAAACAACCAGGGGATAGCTTGCAGACAGAACAACGCCAACAGCTGCATGCAACAATGACCAATGGCGAATGATGTTCACATCGCACTTCACGGGCATACTCCTCCAGCCAAAGCTACAGAATGGACCACATACCTAACCATGCTAGGATTCACCAGAGCAACTTTGTCAACCTCTGGCTGGGAATATCCTGTCCTGACCTGCCCAGGATTCGGCGTTCGGATTCGGCCTATTTGTCGACTGCCGCCCAGCACCCAATTACGCCTTTTGCTGCGAAAGCTGAGTCCGACATGGTTGTCATTTGACCGTCAAGGATGCATGCCTTCGTAGCGTCTGTTTTAAGGCAAGAGCTCTCTGGCACATAAAAGTACGAACTTGGGTGAACTGGCAACTGTGATTGTGACAAGGGCTCGCGACCTTGCTCTACAGCTCTCGATGACGTCAGAGTAAACTGGATGAAGTCAGACTTGTTGTATTAGAGGGCCTTTGGCCCTCCGCTATTTGTCAAACGCTGCATGGCGACCTTCCAGAGATGGGGCGAAACCCCTTCTCGGCTCGGTGACCTGCAAGCACAAATTTGGGCACTCTGTCAGTGTTAGTGACTCTCAATGCAAGCATGCCTTTCAGGGCAGTGTGGAACGTTGGCAGCTCGCCATCTGGACAGGGAAATGCACGCAAGAGCGGTATCGGCTTGTGCAATCTGGGTGTTTCGGAAAGTTTGGGGACCCTGTTGCAGACCCCCTCTTTTGAGAGGCGGCGCAAAAACTGTATCGAGCCTGCTCCTCGAAAATAGATGTGGACGTGCCATATCTGCACACGGCCAAACGTCGAGTCCCGACACTACTAGCGCAACAGCCGAGGCACATCGATCGTCCTCATCTGCCTGTTGTCATCGTAGTTCCAGGCCTCGGAGAATCGCCACATCAAGTCTCCCTCCGACAATGTGGCGTTCCTTGGGTTTACTTCTTACTGCCACACGCCAATACAAACGGGTCCCCCATTTCGAGATAAGCCATTCGTTTGGGGCTGCATTTTTTCTGTGGTTCCATGTGATAGATTTCTATTTTGGCAAGACAAACTACTCACTTTCACTTTTCATGCTATGAAGACTCTTGAATTTGTTTGCATGAAAAATCATGAATGTCTATGGATGTTTAACTGTCATTCTGTTGGGAAATACTATACAGCTACTTCGTATATTTCCGCTCATGACATTGAAACAATTTATACTTAGTCAGTTGGTGCCTGGGGCTCCTGGGGCTCCTGGGGCACAGGCAATGACATTGTGCGGCTTCCGGGCATCAAGCCAGGCCTCAGGCTCTACACAGCCGCGCGCACTGCGCACTCCGTTGGGTCGGAGCCTTGATGTAGTCACACAGCTGTGCGTGCTCCATGGCTGTCCTGGTGTGGGATTTGCATAAAGCCGGGGACTCAAGGTGAGGCCCTGCGGAGGGATCCACTGTTAGGAAATGCGTGCAGCCTACATGGTATCAGCTCACCGCCTGAGTGCTCTGGGCACTTGGAATGTCTGGGCCACTTTTTGAAGCCGAAGGCACCAACCAATTGGAAGGTACCTTGCCTGGCCCAGATCGTCCAATGCTCCATGCCAGGCGGCAACATGTACCTGCCGGCGTTCTTTCTCGGAGTGACATTTCCATGAATTGACCAGGGCCTTCTGGCCCCAGGCACCCTCACTGAGCGCACGGAAACATGTTGCGCTCCAACAGCACCTCTCGCCTTACAGACTCAACGCTGCTTGCTTGACTCATCGGATGACCCGATGGAGACCCAAAAAGGGAGCAAGAATTCAAGCTGACGGATTCTGGGTCCCTAAAGCACATGAGGAAACTGGGTTGTTGGTTCTGCGGGGAACTTGGGTGGGCCACCTATCTTGACCAAATGGACACGCCTACCGATAATATTGTCAGTTGCTCATATGCTTGCCATCGTGCTGACACCGCTTTACAAGGCTCTTTGGCTAACTCAGGATGGTACCCTGCCAAAACCTCTTCCAGCACGTACTTCTCTCGATTTCCTGGTACCATGGGCAAAATGCGTGCTGAGTGACGACCCCTTCAGCGGGCAATTTCAAGCTGTCCCTAATTGCGGACAAACTTCTCATGACATGGCCACACAAAGATGAGCGCCGGAAGACGATCCGGGTCCTCTGTACGTCTCGTCCATCCATTCCAGCCTCGCATCAGAACCGCTTTGCAAGACTCCAGCGAAAAGAGGGCATTCGGCTGGTCAAGAGGGCACGGCCCTTTTTGCTTGCCCGTTGCACCCCATACCCGATACATACGATCGTTTTCGGCAAATCAGAAGTTGGATCTCAAACGGGCCTTTTGCTCTTCGCCTTCATGACTTCATCGCTGCGCTTCCACGGACTGGCAGTTGGGAGATGGGCGAGTGCACATGGCTACTGGCAGCACCCACGCTCGAGCCAGTGAATGGGTGGCCCCAAATGGATGTCAGAACCCGTCTGTGTGCTAAAATACGGCCAAACAGGGCAGGCTCACCCTATCTGAATAGTCCTGGCAAGCAATGGGCAGTCTTCCGTGCGCAGTCATGAACCAGAAATCCTTCGCGAGCCCGGGGTCGGTGACGGGGAACGGGCGCCGGGGGGTGCCTGCATGCCGCACAATGGCCCTTCCGTGCTTCAAAATACCTACTGGCATCCAGATCATACGAATGCGTGTTCTGCTGCACCATGCATGTTGTAGCTTTTGGAAATTTCGAACAAGGGCCCCAAAGATTCATGGTTGTGCTTACGTACTCGGTGTTCCCTGGCTCTGCATGCTGCATCTTTGCCTGTCCATAGGCTGAATCGCTGGGGCGCACAGTGCCTGCGCGAGTCCTGGGGCAAAGCTGCACGCAGCTTCAGTACGTGAACTATCATGCTGAATAACTTCGGATTCATCTTTACCCAGGGGACTCAGTGATATGGTCCTGCACATAAATCCGAAGTAACATGAGTTATCCAAGTTGGTACGCTCACTTGATGTCCTGGGAGCTGGATACAAGTAGAGATCCTGCGTGCAGACAAACATTTGCATGTGAGCCATGGTCAGTATTTATTGTGCGCCCTGGTGACGCTGGTTTTTGGTGAGCAGCTCTAACCCCCATTTGCTCGCGATTTGGTGAGCGCACCCAAGGTGCGCTTTACCGCAGTGAAATGACGTTGAACATCGACAGTTGCTCGTAGATCCGAATGACCAAGCCATGCGCAAGGTGCCGCTGTCCCGCCGGGCTCGTTCCAGCTCATCGCCCGCGGGGTCCTCAAGAGTCCCCAAGACCTTCCCCCCAGGATTGAGTGGGGAGATCAGTCACATGTAATCGGAGCAATCTCATCCTGCGAGGGGCTTGAGAAACCAGACAGAAATCAGGTTTATTTCGAACCCTGTGGAGCGTGTCCGGGGTCGTTCGACCTGAGTTGCACGCCCAGTTCTGCAACTGGTTGGCTTCATCTGCCGCACTCCGGAGCTCCTTTGCCGTGCTCCAAAAGCAGTGGCAAGGGATGCAGCTCCATCTGAAAAGCGGCATCCGCTTGCCATCCTCGAAGCTGCCCTTCATCACCTTGGCCTTTTCCATGATGATGCGCTCAGGGCACCACCTCGTTGGTCGATTGGTCCCAAACATGGTGTCCTTTTGCTTTGCCAAAAGCAACCAAAAGGGGTTCCCCAGAAGAAACAAAACACACACAGCTGACAAATGTTGTCTCTCGAAGTGGGCGTGCACACAAGGTGCGGTCCCCATGTTGATATGCCTTTTTTTTCTGTAGAAAATTGAATGTCAGAATGTCATCCACTTCTGCTATGTTCACGAGTTCACGCATTCGCATTTCACAGGGCATCTCAGAGGCGGGCTGTCCATGCGATCTTGCCCGCTCTCGATTGCGAAGTAGCGCAATCTGACAATGACAAAAAAGGAAAGGCAGCCAAGGAACTATACCTCTTTCAACCCCGTGGCTTGGCAGTCGTTATGACCGCTACGCATGCCTCCATGGGCACATCCACCCACAGCAGCTCCGTCCAGTAGCCTGTGGCATCGCTCAGCATCAAATGCGCGCACTTGTCCATGCAAATTGCGCAAGTGAAAAGGGTGAATGCACTGGGGGGGTTCCAAATAGGGGACCCAAAAAGTGGCTGGCTTCTTTTAGGACTCTCTTGAATCCCTGTCAGGAAGCGCACTTGCCCTTCACATTCCATCGGCCTGCACAGCGAGCCGTTTCGAGTCGCCGCGCCAGCCACTGCCTCGGGAAGCCGGAAACGTCACAGAGGCTCCATCCGTCGCACAGTCTGCTTCCCTAAATAACTTCGGCTGCGGCGAATTGGAGCCTGAAGAATCAAAGAGGACATTGGGCCTCCTCCAAGCAGCAAAATTGTCACAGCATGCGGCGCGAATTATCTTTTGCAAACGCTTGCTTTGGCCGATAATTCTGAAAGGGGAATGGGGCAGACAAGGATTAAACGCTCATTAAGGGTCCCGATTTTGGTTGGGTCCTTGGATCGTGTACCGCCTCTTCGAAAGCATCCACGGCTCGTCTGACCTCGGCCGGAGGCTCAGTGGCTTCCATGTCCGGGCCATGGCATGGTTCTCCCAGAAATCCCACTACTGTGTTAACCAAACTAAATCATCCGGCCTTTGTGCTGTCCCCAAGTCTCGAACACATGCAAGCGAAAGGCGAACCGACCCTGCGAAACAGCATCCTGATCTTGAGGCGTGTTAAAACTGGGACGAAAGGTCGTTTTCGGTCAAACACATTCCAGCATTGAACTCCAGCTTTGACACATACTCGAAGACAACCTCTATCTGAGAGTCCTTTTTGCAGGGAACCCTTTTTGTACTTTGTGCAAGGAAAGCCAATTTGACGCCACTCATTCAAGATCCATATAGCGTAGAGGGCCAGGCGCTCCAGCGATGGACCTCGGTGTCGGTGTCCTGTCAAATGGCCGCCCTCTTCGCTAGGCATGTTTTGGGGTTTAGCTTCCCGGTTGATGAGTGCATAAAGCCAGGAAGCCATTCCAAAACTGCAAACTCTTCATTTGGTAACGTGGTTTCCTTCTTGTGGAAGGCAAGCCACCAGCAAACCGTTGCCATGTCAAGGGTCAAAATGGGTCAATTGGAATCCCCATCCTCGCCCATGGCGTCGGAGAACTGCTTGTGGAAGCGCTTCAGCTGATCCGGCTCCACGTTTACCTGAGCAGAGTTCAGCCAAAGCCCAAGGAACAACTGGCCATGATTTTACCGCCCGCCAAATCAGCCGCAAGGAGAAAGGACATAATGCACAGGACAGGGTTCGCTGAGCCGGCAGCAAAGAATTCTTTCCGCATCCGATCTTTCTTGACCTGAGAGTGGCCATCCCGCCAGCTAACCCGGCTAATTTCCAGAGCTGCGGGCTGTTGTCTTCCCTGCTCCAGGCCTCGCGGCAGTATTCAAAGCGTCTTGTTCTCCAAAATGCCTCAGGGCTTAGGTCCCAAACAATCCCATGAGGAAGAGCGCTTTGGACTTCTTGTGACCTAGCACGCGCGCCAAATGATCCGCAAGGCCCGAGCCAAAGCAAAGGGCCTCCTTGGTTTCGGTCACGCGCCTCCAAGAAAAGCCAATACACACGAAAGTGTTTGGCTTTCATTACTGCGTGGGTAGGGCGAAGAAGCACCAACGTGCTCATGAAGGCAGCTCTGCTCTGCCCATCGCTCCTCGCGAGAAACGTCTCGCCGCGGCCGAAGCTGGATCTCCTGATCTCTGGCACCTGAGTGCTCACTCACTCACTCACTCACTCACTCACTCACTCACTCACTCACTCACTCACTCACTCACTCACTCACTCACTCACTCACTCACTCACTCACTCACTCACACCCACCCACTCACTCACTCACTCACTCCCCCCCTCCCTCCCTCCCTCACACTCACACTCACACTCACACTCACACTCACACTCACACTCACACTCACACTCACACTCTCACTCTCACTCTCACTCTCACTCTCACTCTCAGTCTCACTCTCAGTCTCACTCTCACTCTCACTCTCACACTCACACTCACACTCACACTCACACTCACACTCAGACTCAGACTCACACTCACACTCACGCTCACACTCTCACTCTCACTCTCACTCTCACTCTCACTCTCACTCTCACTCACACACTCACACTCACACTCACACTCACACTCACACTCAGACTCAGACTCACACTCACACTCACGCTCACTCACTCACTCACTCTCACTCTCACTCACTCACTCACTCACTCACTCACTCACTCACTCACTCACTCACTCACTCACTCACTCACTCACTCACTCACTCACTCACTCACTCACTCACTCACTCACTCACTCACTCACTCACTCACTCACTCACTCACTCACTCACTCACTCACTCACTCACTCACTCACTCACTCACTCACTCACTCACTCACTCACTCACTCACTCACTCACTCCTTCCCTCCCTCCCTCCCTCCCTCCCTCCCTCCCTCACTCACTCACTCACTCACTCACTCACTCACTCAATGTCGAGCGGCCCCGTTTTGCGTGACAGGCGCAGCACTTTGGGGATGCGCAGCTTTTTCTGCATCTGGGTGTGTGCTTGCATGGCTTTGGCAGCTGTCCTAAACGGACTGGATGTTGTTGAGCGCGCAGCTGGGGGCTTCGTTTTGCGTAACTGGCACAGCGCTTTGGAAATGACTTTGTGGCGAATTTTCGGCATCTGGGTGTATGCTTGCGCGGCAGGGCAGCATTTGGCAGCTGTCTAAAGGGACTGGATGTTGTCAAGCGCGCGGCTGCGGGCCCGTTTTGCCTGACAGGCGCAGCACTTTGGAGATGGCTTGCAGAGTTCGTGGCAGGCATCTGGGTGTGCGCTTGCATGGCATTTGGCAGCTGTCCTAAAGGGACTGGATGTTGTCGAGCGCGCGGCTGGGGACTTCGTTTTGCGTAGCTGGTACAGCACTTGGCGGCCGGGAGACGGCTTGCAGATTTCGTGGCACGCGCAGCATTTTCTGCTTCTGGGTGTGGTTTCATGGCAGGGGCAGCATTTGGCAGCTGTCTACAGGGTCCCCGCGGCTTTCCATGCTTTTATTGCACGATCACCAAATACAACATTCACTGTAAAAATGCACATGTGGGGTCATCCGATCGATTAATTAATCCTCAACAGTTTCTTTTTTGACCCTGAAATAACTTGTTTTTGACGCGCGTGCGTCGCGGCTGCCCTGCTCAAGCTGCGGGCTCTGCGATAAGTTCTGTCACAGCTTCTTGTCACAGCTATCTGTCATGTCAAATTTTCTTTATTTCTGTCACGGTCGGGTCTGACAACTGACAGTGGCAGTACAGAATAGGGGCAGGGTGATATCCCCAACAGCATGAGGCGAGCTTTGCCGAAGACCACTGACCGCGGCGCACCTGCCACGAATCCGTGCTCAACCTTGCGAAAGCGTTGCGCTTGCCTCAGAGTCCGCACCTGACTTCTGCGCCTGCCATGCAATCAGCACTTGACCTTGCGAAGGCGCTGAGCCGCCACGAAATCTGCCCGCGCCCATTCACACGTCTGTACCAGCACGCCACGCAATCTGCGCCTGAGTCTGCAACAGCGCTGCGCCTGTCACATAAAACTAACGTCGCGAAAAGCGTGCGCGTCCAAAGCAAACAGGCCCTGGCCCCAAACCATTCCGACCGCTCCAACCCGTTGCCCGTCAGGGCTCGACTGAGGTAGCTTTGAGCCCGCCGCTGATGCCAAACCACGCAGAGGATCACTCTGTTTTGCGATTTCTATTCCCCCACCACATGCGCACGTACGCTGTCTCGCACGTGCTCATTCTTTCTTCATGTTAGCTTTGCGCAAGACTGCCTCTCAATTAGTGTCGCTAAACACAGAAGTTCCTTCTAAGCGTCCGTATAACAAAAAAATGTAAGAACACGTAAAATGGACAAAAGGACTGCTTCAGCTGGCGCCCCTGGCTGGCCGATCGGCGAGACGTTCTGCTCCTTCGGGCCACACTGCAAAATCATATCTGAGGCAGATATTTTGCACGAAAAGGTGCAGAAGTGATGCGCTGCCCGCCATGGTTCCGCGGACAGGCGCCCCACTTCTTGCTGCAACACACGTCGCTTTGCATCTCCCTGCCTCCTTCTTCGAGACGCCTGTCGCGACCTCAATCGGAGCCTGGCCATGGAACAGCACACCCAAGCGTTGATCTCGGCAAGCGACTTGCTCTGCTTTTCGAGACGCAAGTCTTCATAGCCCCTACTCTATACTCATACCATGTCTCGCTTGCGGCCCGTCCCGTCCTTTGCGGCTCCCGGCTGCTTGGCCGACCTCCAAAACCAGGGTGGCACCGTCACGGTGTAAGGTTGCCGAGGCGCGGACTCATCGTGGGGTCTCGTTGGGACAGCGGCTTCGCTTCACGAAGCAACTCTGAGGCGAGCTTCAGTTCAGCGACCGAGGCCGCTATCCCAACGAAACCGCTATCTCTACACTGCCCTCATGGCTTGAGCATCAATCAAGCGAACCTGCATGCTTCTGAATTTGTTTGAATGTGTTTGCCCCTGACATCTCTCTCGGCACGACTCATCAGAGAGCACTTGGCGGCGCGCGGCATTTCTGATTCTAAGTAGATCAACACTTGCAATGTTGCAATGCTTGCTAAACTGCCTCTTCCCATTAGGGATTGTGCTTGGAAGCGTGTTCTGTGCGACTACACGGTGGCATCTTCGATGCATGTCGGGGTGCGCCATCAGGAACGCGACAACTCAATGCACTCTCGGAACCACAGACTGTGGAAAGCGCTACCAGAGACAACTTGCCAACTTGGTTGGCAAGCTGCGGATTAATTGTTGCGGCATCATTGTCTACCACATTCAATTCGACGCATGTGTATGTTCCTATCACACTGTAAATCCGCCAAATAGCCTGCTGAACATCAAAGGCGCAAATACTTGGACCTTGGACCGTCAATCCTCTGAGCATGCAGCAATATTCCAACGAAGGCCAGCAAATAGCCCGGAAAAGTAAACCTGCAAGCAAAGCGGCTCAGAAAATCAGAAACTTAGCTATGGCCCTTTGAGTCTCTCCGTGTTGCAAAATGTGACTTTCTGCAAGTACGCCTGGCTGCCCCAGATATGGTAGCCCTGGTCTCGTTCCAGTCCATGATCTCCTGAATCAACCCGATGTGGGATTGTCGCAAAATAGGGGCACCACTGTGATCCTAGCGGGCAAGTCATTGCAGTACAGGCATCATCAAAATTCATGAAGCCTCTATTCAACATCGCTCCTTTCAGCCTCTAAGATTCTAAGCCTGCATATCCGTCTAAGCCTCTGTAATTATGCCTTTAAGCCTTTGCAAACCTCCAAAACCTCTTTACGCCTGCAAGCTTCTCATTGTGGCGTGTGCTGTGTTCCTTTGACGAACACTTGGTTGGCGAGCTTATGTTTCATCGTTGCCTGGCCTGTGCTCAAAGAAATAGGCTGATCGGTGCTTGGAGGTTTGGGCGCTTTGGCCTTGGCGTCTCTGTTCGATTTACACCTGCCCGTCCTACTTCTATAAACCATCCGGGAAACTTTAACTTGGTGACGTCCCTCAAAAAGGTCAAAAAAGGTGCCCTCAAAAACCAAATCAATATGGGGCCCTAACAATAAAAAAAAAATAACAAAACCTCAGTCGCCAAAATGCACGGTGTCAGCAACACACGGACAAACACGTCTGCCAACAACTCCCGCCCCCCCCCCCAAAAAAAAAAAAAAAGAAAAGAAGAGCTCTACTGCTGGATCTTTCCTACTACTCCACAAACATGTGAATTCACAGACGTTTGGCTATGGATTTCAACCATTTCGCTCAACCCATGCAAGCGAGAAAGTGTTGTTTGAACCGAAACTAACACGTTCTCTCAAGAACACGTTTCTACAACTGCGCATTCTGTTGGGAAGCCAAAAAAAAACGCAAGGAAGAAACATTGTGGAAACCCCCGGGTTTAGGGAACTTTGCCCAAAACCCAAAAAGGTTCATTTCAATAACCGTCCGCTGAGGTCTTGGCAGAGGTTACCTCGCCCAGCGGCAGGAAACCGAAGGACGTGTTCACCCGCACCTCGAGTGTTTGTCTCCAAACGGGTGAACATCAAACCCCGAAAAAAAGAAAAAAATGGTGTCCCATCAAACCCAGAAAGGGTGCTCTCAATCGCACACCAAACGAAGCCTCAAGTGCTCTCATTTTGCTAGAAGCCTAGAAGCAAAGCCAAAAATAACAAGGTCAAGCCACAAAGCCACCAAGCCACAAAACATATCAAGAAGGGCAAAGCATCGATGCCACGGAAGGGGCTCTTGTAAACTTTGCTTCCCATGGCTATGGGCTCAACCCCACTAAAGCGGCGCTCAGTTCCGCAACAACGGTCCGCTACATTCTAGCCTTCCGTCGAGCCTCGCGAACCGATTTGCTTCGCTTCAGAAAAGGTGCTAAGGCTAACGAAAATTGCCAACGGTCCTATCAGTGCTGCGACGTCCGCGACACTCAGAAGCAACAAACACCTTGACCCTCTGACCGTGAAGAGTGCTGAACCCATTGACAAGCGATCGCAATACTTAAGCGCGCTTGTCAGGCAGGAAATTGGAGTGTGAGCGATACTGATTGGTTCAGGTTGGCGGTCTTCAAGAGAATGCGACAAAGTCAAGGGAATGACACCAAAAGTCGAGTAAGTGCTGGTTCCCAGGAAATCATTACAGTGCCATCCGGACTGCTTGTCACTTGACCCACCAAATTGTAATTTAAGCCTCTGAGGAGCAGGCCGAGAGTATGACACTGGTATAACCAGGCGGCACGTCAAACCTGCAAGCGGAACCGCGCAAACTTTCGCCCGCTGTGGTCAAGCCCCCCTGCAATCTGAGTACTCTGCGAAATGCTTGTTTGATAAGCATTCCTTGGTTGCTCGGGCTGCAGCACAAGGGCATCGCGAGGAAGCTATGTCATCAAGAATGTCTGTGTTCAAACCCATCAGCCGGGCGTTGTGCATTGTGCAGCACCGATCGTCGTAGGGATAGGGATCCCTTGGAAATGCCCAGCGCGACGCAGAATATGTGCCGTATGCGCCCCATCAACTGAAACCTGCTGCTTGGTGAGCTCGGCGCATTTTCGGCACATAACCAACTTCATCTCTTTGTAGAGGCCTTGCCAATTATCCAAAACATACTTTACGCACGTCTGCATGCGCATATTTGAATAAGACTCAAAATGGAGGGAACTCTTTTGGCTGTTTCACGGGGAAACCAAAGGGACAAACAAACACCTGAAGAGGTTCCCTCATTTTGAGACTGATCCAGAAATACAGATCACTCACGCACAAGGAAGAGGCCCAGACCTGCTGCAGTTGTCCGCAAGGAAAATTCCGTAGCCAAAAATGTCCGACTCGTCCACCGCCCCGAGGATCCTTAACCAATGCACGCTCAACCCTAGCAGCCTAGAACGGCACAAGGAATCTGAGGCTGTGGCGCATTTGCACCGAATTCCAAGCCTGGATGCCGGAGCTAATACTTATTCCCAGCGAAGCAAAAATGTTTGAAGCCATACTAAATGATAGTGCATGACCACATCTGTGGCCAAGCTACATGTCAAAGGCCCCTCTTTGACAAAGGCCAAAGATTAGAACAAGAACTTACCAGGAAACTGAAAACAATGTTCTTGGGGCCCCTTATCAAGAGAGAAGAGATTGAGAGACGTAACCATGAAAAGCCGTCTCAAACATTCTAACCACCCATCTTAATGACTTGATACAAATGCCAAGGGTGAATCAAACAACGCAAGTGCCACAGTGCCCTGCCAAGATTCTCTCAAATGGTAATGGATGCGAACACGGCAACTGTTTGAACAAGTGCAAGACTTAGAGTATACATTTCTGTAGAATGGTATGCAATACGTACGCAGCATTCTTAAATTGATGTGGCCCCTCTAAGCCTCAACAAAGAATACAAAAGGGCGCCCAACACCTCAGAAGAATGCGCAAATGCAGAACTTACTTCCTCATATGTAAGTCGTTTCGGGTCCAATGTTTGAGGCATCTTTGGAAGGAATCAAACACAATAAACGTTGCTTTGAAGCAGAAAACGTCGCTTTCAAGCACGCAAAGCAAACTTGTCTTGAAGACTACATGTCCTCAAAACTCTAATTCTAAGCCTTGAGTCCAGGCCAGCACACTTCAACGTGCCGGCTTTCATCACAACATCATGTATATCTTTACTGGTAAAATAGAAACAAAATGTGTCTTCCTCATAAAGTGCCAACATGCGATAGTACGTCTTGGCCTGCAAAATGAAGATTCAAGATTCTCAGAACGTTTGGTTTCGAAGCTTCAACCCAGCACGTGCGAACACATCCTAGGCATAAGGTTGAAGATTGAAGATTCTAACCACGACTATCTGGGAATCCTTAACTCAGGATGTGCCACCAGGATGTGCTGCCAGAATGCGTCAGCACAAGCTAGCGCGCTAGCACGTGCTAGCGCATCCCATTAGAGCATCATGGGTTGACATTCTCCAGGCAATTCTGAGAATGGTCCATCTTTCATCTTCAATTCAACCCAGGATGCAATAGTTCGCGCTATCACATCCCGAATGCACATCCTGGATCGAAGATTAAAGATTGACATGGTAAATCTAGATTGTGCTGCACGTGCTAGCACATCCCGTTCCGTTAGCACATCATGGGCTGAAGATTCCCAGGCAAAATCTCTGATTTACGCCAATCTTCAATCCAGGATGGGTTTAGAACGTGCTGGCACATTCCGGTAGCTCATCCTGGGTTAAACATTCCCAGAACAAGGACCTGCTGGCGAATGCAAGCATACCCTGTTAAGCCTGAGAAGGTGGACCAACTCAAGATGCAAACATTGAGGTGCAAAGAAAGGTGCATTGTCCCAGCTTATATACATTGCATTACATTGCAGTATCTATAATGAGGAGATGCTCGGGCGCGAGCTGACAGCTATGCGGCCTTGGCTCCATGCAAGGGTTTTGCAATCAGCGCAGCTTTCCGCGGACGCCGCGCAGAAGCAGCAACTTGGCCGCTTGCCCCCTGTGGGGTCTGTGTCTTCCCAGTCCGTATGGCCAAAGCCGCATATTCTGCACCTGCAGCCAGCGTGGAAAAATCGCCTTAAAAAGAAGCATGAAGAGGACAGAATCGATCGGTCCTGGAATAAAAGCTGGGTGCTGATTATTTATGACAAGGAAAAATGACAAATTGCCATCCCCTTGTTGCGTCTAGGGGAAATTAACAAG
Organism: Effrenium voratum; assembly: GCA_963377175.1. Classification (NCBI taxonomy): domain Eukaryota; class Dinophyceae; order Suessiales; family Symbiodiniaceae; genus Effrenium; species Effrenium voratum. Next base: position 433,856 of record CAUJNA010003562.1, read on the forward strand.
CGTCACTTATACCATAGAGAAGCATTTGGGCTCCACCGCCGCTGGAAAGGTGCTTATCTTCCAAGGCGGGGCTCTGGAAGGGTTCTAAGAACCTTTGTGGTGGGCAGGGGGCCCTTAGTATTCTGGTGATTCATCAAACTCTTCTCGCTCGCAACCAACGCCATTTACCATGCCAGGTATGGCTTGAGGCGCAGACTTTGTCCGGAAAATACCGCTCCTTGGCATGCGCAAGATCACTCGAGAATATCAAACTCCTCATATGGGACCCTAAAAATCATGCCATATACACAACACACGCATACACAAAGGCAGTGTGTGCATATATATATATATATATATAAATATACATACACATACATATATATATATATATACATACGTGTATATATATACATATACTCGGGTAGTGTATATGGTGCCCCCCCACCTTTCGCGGTGCCCTCTTTTCTCTGTATGTTAGTCAGGATTTTGGCCAAGGCAACGGAAAGGAAAGAAGAAAGGGGTCACTCAGGGAGGAGGGCTACCAGAATTCTGAATACGGGCATTTAGATTTCTGAATACCGGTATTAGACCCGGGATCCAAGATCCAAGATCCTAGATTTGCCGAAGACTGTTGGGAGCAATCATGGATCCATGAGTGATACTCCTGAATTTTAGATACCGTTATTTAGATTTGTAGATACCGGTACTTAGACACCAGGGGGGGATATTGACGGATCCAAGATTTCCCCCACAAGCCCCCCAGCAGTCTTGGATCTTGGGTCCAGGATCTAAATACCGGTATTAGACATCACAAAAACATATCTAGGTTTTAGCGGAGTATATTCATGGAACCAACGAGGGCATTCATGGATCCAGCCCAGGTTGCTGCCAACGGTCCCCCACTATCCTCGGTCTTGGACCTCAAAGCTGTTTTGAGAGGTTTAATTTCAGCAGCCATGACTTCAGGCGGCAAGTCGAAAATGTGTTTCACACTCATTTGCATGGGCCAGCTTCAATGTTGAGTATCCTTAGCCGAGATGCTGCAAAAATATGTCCTGAGTAATTGTGATTCTTGAATCCAGGAAAGACGCGTTTCCTGTTTGTTTCAGGGATACAGTCCCGTTTCTGTAGTTTCTCGGAGTGTCTGGCGACTCTGGCGTGTCTGCCTCTTGCTTGGAACGCGTCTTTTCTCTTAGGAATTGCTTTCTGTCCACAACCAAAGTAAAAGGGCTTCATACACTTTGTCTTAAACTGATCCTATGGTCCTTTTCTAAAATCATGGCGTTGGAGAAAGCTTTCCGAGGCAATTGTGAATCTTGCATCCAGAGAATGCGTTGTTTCTTGTTGTGCATGAGGTACCCGAATTGTATCTTTTTCTCAGGGAAACTTGCTCAGAGAGCTTGCTCAGAGATTTTGCGCAGAGAAACTTGCTCAAGGAGCTTACATTGCACAGAAAGACTCAGCTTCTTCTGTGCCCAAACAAAAACGTGGCTACTTTGCTGTGCGGTCGGACATAATCTTGCCTACAACCGAATAAATTATGCTCTCCGGCCAGGAGTACCTTATTGTCCTTGTGCTGGTCCAGAGACTAGAATTTTTTGGCGCTTCTAGCAGGTCTACAGCTTGATACATTTTGCTTGGAATGTGTTTCCTTGGAATTGTGCAGTGGAATTGCTCTCTGTCCAAAACTGGAGGAAACGCGTCCATACCTCACTGGTAGCAGAGAGCACAGTATGTCTGCTTACGGCTGCTGCACAAATCGTTTAAACACTACAGCCTGTCTGCTCAGACAAAGAAAAATGGTGGCACCTGGGCACCAATAGTCAAAACTTGACAGCGCGCTCAAATCAAGGGTGTCTAAGCATGCACACACACCAAAAAAACAATAAAGCCCATAGTTCCTCCACTCGGACGGTGCTGTAACCCTGAGGAGATTCCAAGGCCAAGCTGATCCATGGGATCGCTCCAAACGGACTACAAGCCAGGGGCCGCCAGTATGCATGGATGTGTGTATATATATATATATATATATATGGCCCCCCCCCCAAAGATCGACCATTTTCTGTGTTTTATCTCTGGTGACACATCCCAGAATCTGCAAGGTCTCGGGCTTCTGGCTTCCCAACTTCATCTTGCATCTGCCTCTTGGCTGCACAGGATGAACATGTTGAAAAAACCCGAAGAAATCAAAAAAAACAAAAAAAATCAAAACAATCAGGGTCCTGGGAGAGAATGCCCAGGTCAGAATCTCGGAAAGTGAATAAACCTCGAAGAAATCAAAAAAAAATCAAAAAAATATAAAAATCAAGGTCCTGGAACAGAATGCCCAGACCCAGTGACTATCTGTCTCTCAAGGCCTTGATTTTTTGATTTTTTGATTTTTTGATTTTCTCGAGGTTTTTCACTTTTCCAGGTCAGAATCTCGGAAAGTAATAAACCTCGAAGAAATCAAAAAAAATCAAAGAAGTATCAAAAAAATCAAGGTCCTGGAACAGAATGCCCAGACCCAGTGGCTATCTCTCTCAAGGCCTTGAATTTTTTATTTTTTTAATATTTTTGATTTTCTCGAGGTTTTCACTTTTCCAGATTATGACCTGGGCATTCTCTCCCAGGACCCTGATTTTTGTTTTTTTTTTGATTTTTTGTTTTTTTTGATTTCTTCGAGGTTTTTGTAGCTTCATGGGTTTCTTGCCCTTCGCCCCTGAGCATCTTCCTTGCAGTGTTGGAGCTTTGGCGTACAGAGCTGCAGTTTTGCAGCCCTGCCAAGTCTGTATTGCAACCAAGGCCTGCAGTGTTGGAACTCTTGTTGGAAATGCCTTGCTTGCCTGTAGTTTGGCAGCCTTGCCATCGCAGCAGGGAAGCCTTCAGTGTTGAAACTTTGGCAGGTGGGGCGCTCAAGTCTTGCAGTGGCCTTAGTGTTCAACTCTTGCCAAGTGGGTTGCAGTTTTGAGCTGGAACCCAGTTTGGCAGCTTGCTTGGGCAGTGTGCTGGAAGTGCCAGTTTGGTGGTGGAAGTCTTGTAGCAGGTGGCAAGAACCCTTGCCAGGGTATTGAAACTTGGCAGGTTGGCAGGTTGCAGTTTTTTGCAGCCTTGCCCTGCAGAATGGCAGCCTTGTTGGAAATTGTGGAATGTTGCGCTGGGCCAGCAACCAAGTTTCAAGCCTTCCTTGTAGTGGGGGAGCTTTGGCAGACAGAGCTCCCAAGTTTGTTTTGCAAACAGGCCTGTGTTGGAACATCTGATTGAACTCGCTTGTCTGTAGTTCAGTGTTGGTGCAGTTGGTTGCAGATTGGATTGGCAATTTTGCAACCTCCAGGTCTGTAGTTTGGCAGCCTTGCTTGGGAAGTCTTGCAGTGTTGAGTTAGCAAGAGGTTGTAGTTTGCAACCTTGCTCTGCAGTTTAGCAGACTGCTTGGCAGGCTTGAAAAGCCTTGCAGTTGGGTGTGCCTGCAGTGTTGGAGCCTTGCAGTTTGGATTTTGCAGCCTTATTTGTAGTTTGGCAGACCTTGCAGCAAGTGGGAAGCCTGCAGTGTTGAAACTTTGGCAGGTTGGCAAGGTTGGCAAGGGCTGTAGTTTTGCAACCCTGCAGTGTTGGAGCCCTTGCAGGTTGGCAATTTTGCAACCTTGCCAGGGCCCTGCAGTTTAGCAGACTTGCTTGGAAAGTCTTGCAGTGTTGGAGCTGGCCCTGCAGCGTTGGAACCTTGCAGGTTTGCAATTTTGCAACCTTGCCAGGTCTGTAGTTTGGCACCTTTCCTTGGGCAGTGCTTTGGCAGGTTGGTAGGGGTTGCAGTTTTGCAAAGCCGTGCAGTGTTGGAGCTGAAGCCCTGCCAAGTCTGTTTTGCAACTAAGGCCTGCAGTGCCTGCAGTTTAGCAGACTTGCTTTGCCAGGTCTGTAGTTTGGCAGCTTTGCTTGGGCAGTGTCTTGGAAACTCTTGAAGTGTTGAAACTTCAGGTTGCCAGGGGCTGCAGTTTTGCAAAGCCTTGCAGTGTTGCAGCCCTGGCAGGTGCGCAATTTTGCAACCGTCCTCAACAACACTGCACTTGAATGCCGACCCCAGCATATGCACATCTGTTTCTTGCAATAATGCACCGCATCTTTCTCAAAACACAGAAAATGGTCGATCTTTGGGGGGGGGATAGCATATATATATATATATGATGTATACATGTGAAATCGTGGGACTGCGGTGGCTCACATTTGGATGGCCTTAACATTCCAGGTCCGCTGCAAAAGTTCAGGCTCTCTGTAGAGGATATTGTTCCTGCATCACGGTATTTGAGAGCAGCCAAAGGCATGATGAGTGCGTTTCACAACTGGAGGGGTGGGAGCTTCCCAGGTGGTTAATTGTTCTGTTGGTTTCCCTTTTAAGTAAAACCGTCCAAAATAAATTCTCAATTTGGACACATACCCAAATCCGTTCCAGCAGCTTGCCAGATTGCTTCTGATTTGGCGAGTTTGTTGAAAACCTGCTTCCTCCCAGTAAGCAGGCCTTGGACATTGAAGAACAAGATCGCCCGGGTAGAGACACGGATGGTCGGCGACGGCTGCCTTTCGCAAGCAACTCGAGAAGCTGACGCAACGTACTAAACCTGACTGCTGTCATTGTCGACTGTCAATGTCGGCTGACAAGGCATTCCGTTCACATTTATATTTACATTCTGAGCGTGCAGCGACACAAACATCGCCAGCACCTTGGTGTCACATGTAATTTGATGATTGTGCTTTTCTTAGGTCGCAAGAGCCCTCCACACAGTGAAATAATCAGGCCATCGGGTGTCTGGCTCAAGTTGCCCTTGCAGTCCTGAAGGCGGAGCTCCCGAACACGTCAGCCGCAATTCAGAGCTCTCGGCCTCGTCCGCCATGATGCTGGTGAGTATGGGGCTTGCAGGAGCACATGCCCTCGGCATCGCGCCATGCGGCCAGCCGTATGGAAACCTCTGTGATGCCAAAGTGGGCCATCCCCATGACTAGTTGATCACTTTCAAGGGGATCGTCTGGCATCACAGAAGTGGCATCAAACGGTCGCCGGCTGAATCCGCAACCATGCAGCCGGCTGAATCCACAAGTGCCCAAGGCCTGTCCGTTGTGGTCGATGTGATGGTGGATGTGTCGGTCACCTCAGAGATGCACATGCAAATGCTACTCCTCAAGCCCCAAGGCATGACACGCTCCAATGAGTAGCTGGGCTCCTGCTAATCTTGTCATGAGATCTGCCAAGCTGCAGTGGAGGTTGTCGTGCTAGTTCTGGTTTCCGTGGCGGTCTCGGTCAGTCAGGACTGCCGCAAAGAAAACCATAAAGTGGTATGTGCCACTGCTCAGAATGCGTTGAAACTAGAGCGAAAACGGCCCTTATTGATCCTTTTTGACTCTTATCAAGCCAGCCATTTGGCCGGGTCCTGTTTGTTGATACCACGTAAGCCTCCCGCTGTTGATGATGTGGGTGGCCCAGTTGCCTGCATTTTTGCAGCGTGCTGTTGAAACTGTCGAGGCGGAACTCTCGCAAACACTGAAGCTAGGTTCTAATCCACCCGGGTTCTCATGGAACCTCCGTGAAGCTCTGCTCTGAGCAAGGGCTTTGGAATTGCCCATGATCTTTGATGCGGGCGTGTCAAAATGTTTCGTCGGTCAATGCCAAGAATCTGAGCTTGGCACTATGACCTTGGTCGAGGTGTGTGTCAATGTCAGCGTGAAAGGTATGGTCGTTGTCGTCATGGTCACGCTGGTGCCTCGGTACCGTGCTTCCGCATTAGACGCTGATGCGCAAACACATTTCTCGTTCAGACCAAAATGTGTGCACTCCGCATGGTTATTCAATGTTATTCACATCCTATCCAAAGCATATCACATCGCTGCATGACCAAGGGTCGAACCCGAGCATTCTGGACAAAGCACGCAAGTGGCCCAAGTGCCTCGCAGACGAGTAGGCGCAATCTGCCACAAACGACTGCTGTCTTTGAACCGCTCCATCTTCCAGAACTGAGGCTTGGGCACAGCTTAGGCCAGTTATAGAACTTCTTGGCATCATAGCACCTCTTGGTGTGCCACGCATGCAAGAAACTCGCCCAATGTATGGCTAACTTGCTGCATGTTGGTCTTCTGGGGGCTGGACAGCTTCAGGCAAGCTTTCGATTCAAGCTGCATCGTTGTCGTAGCCCTTGGGCGTCTGTCTCATCTACGCTGATTTGTCTTGTGAAATCCTGATCTTGGTTCAGGGCAATCCTTCCGTGGTCGGGCCATTGGCGGCTTCCTCCAAAGAGCCATCTGACTCAAAGACCTGCAAGGTTTCTGGCCACGCAAACTGACGTCAAATAGCTAACTCACTGACTCACTGCCAGTCTGCCAGCCGGTTGAAACATTGAGCCTTCTTGCCTCAAAGCAAAGCCGCTTTTCCAACCGAGGCTCCCCTCGAACGATCTCTGCCCCTTCAATTTCGGGGAGAGGTCTCCGAGGGACCGCACTGGAGCGCTGCCGCCGCCTGAGCCACCTGACAGAGCTGTCACGTGATCATTACTCCAAGATCTTCTAGCAAAGCCAGTCATCAGAAAACTGGTGCCATTTACGGTTGGTGACATGATCATTGTGGAGAGCAATTGTCAAAGGCACCCATGTAACTAAGTAAAACTGGATTCCAACAAGTGTCTTCCAGGCTACGCACATTATCATGTAATTGCTGGAAGCAATTTGGAACCTGCCTGGGGCACCTGTTCCCAAAATGTGTGAATGAACCATGAATGATTTCTGAAATAACATATCGGGGAAGCAGAGTCAAAGGTCGACAAAAACAAAAGAAGTAATCATGGTTCAGCTGCAAAGCACACAATCTCACCAACAAGCGGAAGGGAACCCAAAAAGAAGACATTTTGAAGGCTCCACAGTTTTCACAAACAGCCGCACTCGCAATGCTTCCGCAGCCCGCCTGATTGCTGACCTGTTGCCGCTGAAGTGCTGGGTCGCCTTGTTGTTGTGTTGCCGCGAACCGGCCTGACATTGGCCAAGGCCGAAGTGGCAAGTCATTTGGACGTGTGGCTGCGCTTCAAAACCAGGGACTCTTGTTGGAACAGTGTTCAAACATGAAACCAAGGTAAGCAATTGTGTGAATGGCCCGCTACATTTGGTGCATATATCCGCGCTGTCACCTTCGCAACACCAAGCTCGGGTACGTGTGACTCGGGACCCGAAAGTGTGGTTTGCTTTCGGAGGGGTCGCTTTCACATGGCACTTCGCGCAGTCCTGGGAGTGAAGCTCTGGTCAGGCGCCGACCTCGGCCAGTGGATGCTGAAGAGCCAAGTCTTGCTGCATGCGAGTGGGATGGAACTGCGAAACTCACAAAGTTGTGATCGCGAGCTAAGATGGAACCTCACAAACCCGCATGACTTAACTATTCTAGAGAGCTTATGATATCCAGGGTTTCTCTACCAAATCCAAGGAATTATGCAGCACAACAACAAGTGGAGATAAGCGAGAAATGTTGGTCCGCACCGGCCTCCCATGAGCTCAAGAATACACAACAAGCGTGCCTGATATCTTTAGCAGCTTCAGTGTTTGAGTAACCCCTCTGACTCAGAATAATCATCATCACCAGCATCCGCACCAGCACCAGCACCATTATCATCATCTTCTTCGTCATTAGATGTTGATGCTCGGAAACTTGTGCATGATTGGATTCCTGTAGACTCATGTTTACTCCAGGAAGAAGGAGTCTCCCTTATTTGGCACGTGTTTTCTGGATGCAGCCGCTATCCAGCAAGCTTCAATAGACGGTTGGCCCTCCTTGCTCGAGGCAGCAATCAATAGAACTGTCCGCGTTGCATGAGAAGACTCTCATAAAGCAACCCATGCACACGCTAATAAGAGCTCTCATTGCATTGGCGTGAGGTGCATGTTGAGCACACTGGTAGTTCGACCGAGTCAGTATACTTTGTTTGGGAGTCGCGTAGCAAACGACTTGACAAAGTGCTCTACAATTGTTCATTGATTTGTGGCATCCAACAGATTTCGCCGGTACACTCAAGGTCCGGTCCGAGCCTTGTACGATGCTGCGCGACGCTAGGATGTGTCGTGCGGTTCAAAAGGCATTCCTGCTTGAGTCCTATAGCGAAACCTTGCAACACCCCCAAAGTTGATTCTGGGGTTGTTCCTTGCACCTCGGCGGGCAAGAGCTAGCGCTATATAACATGTTGATCTTGGCTCATGTGTTCCTCCCCCCACCCCAGCATTCTCGGATGTATTTGTTTGCCATCTCTGCCTTATTGAACTTCAGAGCAACATGCTTGTGGGAATTATACATGAGTTTCGAAATGTTGCTCAACATCAGGGTTTGGTGCTAGGGTAGCCCAGTTCTGACAGGGCCAAATCAGGGACCCTGGGCAGCTGTTTGCGGCAAAAAGGTTAAGCTCCGTCACGCATTGGCGCGCGCAAATCTCAGTGGCTGTGCTCCGGGCGTCGTCTCCGGAGCTGTGCTTGGCAGCAGGATGGAAGCACATTCTCCGCCTCGGAACAAAAACAAGCGCGCACCGAACAGCTTACACTTCTCGGTTGGGGACTCCTAGATACCCCGTGCGAAACATTCAAATAGACCATCGGAAGTGCTGGTGATGTGGCTGCAATTCCCAGAAAGAGTTCTATCAATGACACGAATAGTGAATAGAGGTGTTTGTACATGCCCCTTCTGCATTACCCCTGACTATACCTCAGAGAGGAAAGCTAGAGTTTATGCACTCTGCCCAAACAGGGTTTACGACCATTTAACCACGGAATTCGAATCAAGAAACTCCTGAACATGAACAAGCGATGTGCACAACTACTCTTGAAGGCCAGCGTCAGGGGACCCACATTGTTTCTTCCCATCCCATATCTGGTAGCAGCGCTTGGATCCTGGCATGATGCACATGCCGGCCAGCCGCACTTGACGATCCAGGGGTGGCTGTTTTCATAGCAAAAGTCTCCTGCAGTGTTCTATGTCATTCTCGGTGATGGTGAGTCTGACAGCTCTCGCAGTTCATGTGCAAAGCCCGAGGCTAGCACGGCATTCAATTGCTTGCCCTCGTGTGGTGGAAAAGAATGTACCCTGAGCTGAATGCATGTCTGCCAAGGCATTGACATGTCCCCAATTCGATCAAACAACAAAAGCGATCGTGGATTGCCAGATTGCCTCCTGGTACTCTGTCTCTATGTGTGTCTGTCAAATCTACCCCACTCTTGCAAGGGTTAAACAAGAATTCCAAAAGAGTCAGAAGCATCTCTACGGAAGGCACAAAGCACAGCGCTGTGCTCCAGGTGTGCCATTGGAATTTGGAAAAGAAAATGCTGGCAGTCTTGCAGAATGTGAACCTTCGAACCTACGAAGAAACAATGCAAAACATGCCGCTTGAGCGCAGAAGAAAGCTTAGCTGCGCGCTAAACCTAGCAAACTAAGATGGAACTGCTAGCTTTTTGTTGCCCATGTTTCGGCAGTGTTGAGGCCCCAACAGTCCGCGTCGTAGTGTGGGTTGCCTCGGAAAAGTTGCATCACCAAGAGGCTTCGTGCAAATGATATTCAGTCATGATCAGGCTGAGGCTGTATGAGTTGCAGTGGTTGTCGTAGTGCAAACTGGAGGGCCTCGCGTGGATCGTTACGACACAAAACCTACACTATGATTGTAAATACAGCCTGCCAACATTGTGCCAATGTCACCCGACCGACTCAGCGACTCATATTCTTAGGGCGAAACACGATTCCTGCGCCCTGCCTTCAGCCCGATGCCCCCCAGCTGTGGGGCTGTCGAAGTAAGCCTCATGATCCATGCAAAGGGGCTCCAAGGCCTTAGTGCCAGCAGAACATGTCTGTCTGCACATGCCTGTGCCAATAGTGAATGAAGGCTCTGACGTCAAAAATGTAGCAATACTTGCCCCCGTAGTTGCACTCCACTATCTCTACCTCAGTCAGAACGGGCTGCAACTGGTCAATACTATGGCTGCATTTTCGCTGGGACTGCTGCCTCGATTATCGGAGCACAGTATTCTGCCTCCCAAGGGCGAGATGGGCGATACAGTTGCTTTCAGCCGCTGGTGTTGCTTGCAAATTGCAGCTACTTAGAAACTCAGCTCAATGTCCAAAGCCAACTGCTAAAGTGCAGAATCCAAATGACCAACACGCAAAACATAACGTACAGTAAATATCGGATTTTGCTTTGCCAAAATGGCAATCATCCAACTCCAGCAGCCATTGGAATGCAACAAAAATGGCCCAACGGCTGCTTTTGGTGCTTGTCTCTGATAATTGCATGTTCTGGGTGCCGCGCCCGAATGGGACCACTGCATTCGTCCACGGTCTGTTGCTGCGTAACCTTCACACCCAAGTCGAAAATGCATCACACGTGTGGGCTCTGCAGTCGTCTTATCAAATATTCGAGCAACACTCGAGTGATTCCTTCGTTGCTCTCATCATTTCGAGGGTGTGGTCGTTTGGACACCGATTGGCTTCTTGGCCAAGAACCACACCAAAATGATGGCCATGGATTTGCATCATAATGGTCCATAGCCCCTTTCCGCAGTTCCTATGCCGTTCTTGCAGCTGGGCAAAGCAAGCTTGGCCGAGCTTGCCATCCCACTCCCCGCTGTCCGCCTGCAGGACTGCTACCTGAGTTGAGTTGTCACACTGGACACTGCCGCGGCAACCAACAGCTATGGAAAAAACAAACGCCCCTACGGACAAAAGCAGTCCAAGCGGGACTAGTAGGTTCGGCAATGAGTGGCCAAACCGCCGTCTCTTGCGAATACCCAACGTGAGAACACAGTGGAGATGGCAAACCAGTCATGTCTTCGAGTAGGACTAACATAGTCCAAATGCCATTGTCCACAAGAGAAACCTGGCCGGAGCCAATCCTCGAGCTGCTTTGAGGACCCTGCCAGTGTAGCCACGGTCAGCCATACATGTTTGCCATTGCCCATTCCAGCTCATTCGAGTGCTGGCAAGTGCAAACAAAGCAAATTCATTGTGTACTTGCTAGCTTGCAGGTCCCCGTAGATTGAGGCTTCGATGCAGAACCAGAATGCATCATTGACGGGATGAAATTACTTGGTGCGCTCCTCGCAGTTGGTCCTCGTGTTTGGTTTTTGCGACAGGAAAATTACATGGTCCAGGAGGCCTGGTATGCCTCTTCTTGGGCCCATCCACAAGAGCGCAAAGGTACAGCGCGGTCAAAGTCGCTTTCATGCACCCCAATACCACCCCAATCTGATGTATGTATGCAGCTTCATTTGATGCGCTGTCGTACAATCAATGTCACAGGCTGTGAGACAAACAGTTGCTGCGTACCACTCTCGTTCAGGCATTATGGCGTAGCAGCTGCCTGCATTGCGCATCGCCATGAAGCATCTAAAGAAATTGTCATATGCCAGAAAATCAAGGGGCCGGCCATTCTTGCAGTCGGACTGGGGCGTCCTTACGACAGCCGGGACGGAGCAACAACCACCATCACGAAAGGTACGCCTCTTGCATGTGAGAACCTGCTGAGGGGCGTACTTAGTGCTGGACCACCAGACTGAGAATCCTTGCAGCACGCCAACACGCCAACACATTGATCCTTGTCTGGAACGGTTGAGTGTTCGGCTGGTTGCTGACCTTTGCGCAGTGTCCTGGGTGGAACTCATTCAAGAAACAAACATGGACAAAGCATTGATTGAGCCAAGGGCATCTCATATTCGCTGAACACAGCCATATGCCACAGGAAAGCAAAACCTGCGGATTCCGCGTGTGAACAAGAATGTATGTTATCCATGCCAAACACAAAGCAACTGCAGCAGTTGGACATGTTGAAATAGATGCGTTGTTTGACAAGCCTTTACAAAACACAATGTCCCGCAAACATGAAGCAGGAACTGCTGCACACGAGGGTCTGACCAAGAACGAGCTCAGAGATGAGGAGAACTGTCCTGCTGTCCGCAGTGCCAACCAGTGTGCAAGTTGGTGTCATCACTCGCTGCACTCCATCTTGAGGCTGTGGCCAGAGCAAGGAACTAGCGCTTGTGAGAAACAAGCCGCAGGTCTGCTGATCCTGGCAGCTTGCGCAAACTTGGTGAACCACCGAAGCATCGCACGAAGCATCGCACGAGAGCCAGGCATTGCTCTCCAAATGGAAAGTCCAGAAGGATCCCACCCAAGGCATCATGAGCAATACCTGAAATGGATGACATGCCCTATCATGCACAAGCTAGCTGAAATGAGCTGGGCTGATGGCTGCCTTCAACGCCAGTCCAATGCTGGATGTCTCAGTGTGAAGGGCAATGCATGATACACGCGGATCAAACGGGTGGACCAAGCACGGGGCTTTTATGACTTGGTCGTCGTGAAAGCTGACAGCGCCGTCAGCCCAGCCAACCACAATGTTTGCGAGACCTGAGCAGGTGCTCTGCCAACACTGACACATAGATGCGATCCCAGGGTGCTTGCCGAGAACACCGAACCATGTAATGAGACCGTCCAAATCCTGTGCGCGTCGTGGAAATGAGGAGAGGTGCACCAAATCACCCGTATGCTGCAAATTCGTGCCTTTGGGCAACGGTCATCCCCATGTTCTGCTCCTTGGATCTCTTTGCCATGTCATTTCACACGCAAACACCGGAACAAATAAACCATATGTGGTGTCCATTCTCTCAGCTGTGCTGAGCGTGGATTGAGATGTGCTGAGCGTGGATTGAGAAATACTATGTACGTGACCCCCACAACTGGTTGATTTGTCCTTGTTCCCACCGTAAAGGAGTTTCCCAAGTTGAGGAACACGCCATACGGCACGTCGCAATCCTGAAATCAAAGACCCCATGGGCTGAGGGCCATGCCTAAGATGACCAACCACAGGAAGAAACCCGTTGGGAATACGAGCCTGCACGAAGCCGCATCAAGTTTGACAACAAAACGAGCGAAATGACCCTAGGCCCGCTGCGCAACGAGGAGAAGTGTGACTTGCAGCAGGCCCCAAAACGCCTAGGAAATGATCTCAACTGAAAAGCAACACAACACCGTGGTTGCCCAGATTTGCATGCAGCATTGAAGGTGTTTCTTTTTAACCAAGGTGCAGAAACAACGCCAGATTCGGAGTTGCGTTCTCGATGCCAGGCCTTAGAGCCACAAGGAAGGTAAACAGCAGTCGAATAGCTGGCGCCTCCTCAGCTTCTGCAATGGAGGCACGTACGCGATTTAGAACCTGCCAATTTCAGTCATGTACGCTGCTTTGTGCCGAGCCTTCGGAACTGATCCCCAGGTTTGTGTGGTAAAATTCGCAGAAGTCTCCAGTCAACAAAAGGTATGACTCAGTTCACTTGGAGAGACAAAACGACCCAAAGCTCGCAAGCGGACGAGAAGCAGTGCCAATCGCCTCCAAATGGTAGCCCTTCTCTGGCATCCACCGACCTGAAATGAGAATCTGTCAAACTAAGCTGAACGCGTCTGCAAACGCTTTGCTAAATAAGACTAACAGGACACTTGGTGCAGTCCTTGGTTTTGACCGTTTTGGAAACACTGTCCTTCTAGTAAAAAGCCAATATTGCCGAAGATTGCGTGGTTCGAGTCCAGATCCCACTCGCTCAAAGACTCCGGATTTAGCCTCAACGAGCCCCCCACCATAGCACGCTTTCAGAGTGGTGGACCACGGCCTAAATTTGAATACGTCAAAAGGCGAACATGTCGAATGCGCACGCCGAGCTGGTGGCGAGTCAATCCTGACAACGTTAAGGTACCTGTGGCCATGCCAATTGGCACTTTTTTAGTGCATGTATGTCTGCATGTATTTGTACGTCTGCATGCACCTGCAACCTGTACATGCGTATGGGTGTGTGTTCAGCCCTCGCCGGAATTCTCGATGCTACGAGTTACGAGCTTCGGAATGTGTATTGTGCTGAATGTGTTGCTCCAACGGCTGTTTGCATCCTTACTGGCACTCAAAAATATATAGTGTAAAATAAAAAAGATGCCAGCTAAAATGAATTGGATTTGGGGATGTTTGAACATACGGCAACCACATGTTGACTACTCCGAAACGATCTAAGCCAAAAAACATGTTTGTTGGGGACAACCAATATTTGGGGAATACTCCACATGCACGCACACGTCATTCCCGAAAGGTGGTCTGCTTTTACAGGAGCAATGCAGCACCAAGCCTAGGGGATCGTGCCGGCAGAGCCTGGGCCTATCCATGTGCCGCGGCTCGCCGGCTTCCCACCCTGCTTGCTGGATTGGCTGAGCAGTTTGATTGAATCTACACATTCTAAAAGCCGTGCAGTCTCATTCTGGGTATCGTTGTGATTCAAACATATGCGTTGATGTGTGATTCGCATACCTTCGTGTTTCGGCATAGGCGCACCACGCCGAAACTGCCCGCAAGAGACAAGCACGGCCACTTCCTGTGCCGCTGTTGGAAAGGGCTGCTGCTTCATCCAGCACAGCATTCACCTCGCAAGCATCAGGTCTACCAACAGACTTGGGCAAACGCCCCAAGGCGTGCCTCTGCAGCGGGAACTGTATAGCCTCATGCAGCCACATGTTTGGCAGCTGGGCATGGGCCAACGCAAAATGAGTCTTGTTTCTGATGTAGTTGATGTAGCTGTTCTGCTCGCGGCACTCAGCCATCCACCATCATTAAGTTCTTCCAGAAGTTGCTGCAGCAGATCGCGGTTGACAGCTCCTTTTGAATTCACCTGAATGCGGGCAATTTTTCAAGCCAGCCACCTCCGCCAAACACATATCAAACAAGTCCCGGCATTGGTTGTAGCCAAAGTTCTCATGGTGGCCTGTTCATTCCGCACACACCAATCTTCATGGAACTCATTCAAGCATTGATTCCAATCCTGAGGAAGGAAATGACAGCTGTGGTGTGCTCGGAACGCATAGTATAAGTCGCCTCAGCATTTCAACAATGGATCCAACAAGAGCACGTCATAAGCCAAACGTGCATGCATCATGTTGTTTGTATGTAACATGCAAAAGCCCTTGACGGCCACCTCCAAGTTCGTGGCTGGTGTTTGTACACCTGCATTCGTTCTTGGAAAAAAAATTGCAGATCGGGTGGACCAAACCTTGTTTTGCCGCGGCTTGCCAGCTGAAACGTCCAGTGGAGCGTTTCCAGATCAGTATCCTGGCCAATCAAACCAATAGTGGGCATGCCGAGATCACGTTCAACATGTCTGTCAGACTGTCAGGTACGCGGTCACTTGAAGAAAAGTAGAAACTGTTTGCGCAGAAGTGGCAAGCCTCACCATACAGCTCCATCAGCATCTCTGCCAACTCGTCTTCTTCCAATCCAGGCTCCATGAACTCCGCACCTTGCCAGCCCTCTGCCACCCGACGCAAACTGTTGGCAGGCCTTCAGATGGCAATTTGGACATGATGTCACTGATCCGCAGCTCCTGAACCGTACATTGGAGCGCGCATTGGCAGTCGAGTTTCGTGGCCAGCCTCAATGTTCCATCGATCACGGGCTCGCAATCTTTGAGGACCTGCCTGATTGCAAGTGGCCATTTATTCACCGCCCTGCCCCCCCCCCCCAAATGTCCTGTCGACACCACGCACGCCAGCATTTGTGTCGTTTGTTTTCTTGGTAGTAAGGGCAATGATAAGCAGTTTGGCCGATTTGGTACCTTTTGCCTTTGCAGACCCTGGCAAATGCCATTCGGCAGTTTGCTCAAATGGCCATTGCGGCGTGTGGTTCCAACTCACTCGGCAAGTACATAAACCTCCTGGTCTGCGAGCGCCGATCCAAGCAAAGCCCGCCGCGAGGTTTGTTCCGCGCGTGTCGCAGTGCACCATGGAATGATTATTTGCATTGAACAGGTGCTCGCCGGCCAGGAAGTGAAAATCTGGAGGCAAAGCCCGTGAAACATCTTCTCAACGCCATCGGGGTCGAAGGCTGCTGTCTGAGCACACCTTAGGCAAGCATACCGGCATTCCAGCAACATGCAGGATTGCCAACAAGGCATTGGCTGATGGTGTTCTTGACGGTGTTCGGGAACCACGGCTGAGAGGAGAACGCTGCCTAGCCGCAGATCAGACTGCCAGGTTTGCAGACCAACAGATCTGAGACAGCCACTGCTCACCGGCGAAGGGATTCACTCGCTTCTTGAGGCAGGTCGTCGGGCTCGGTGAGAGCTCCTGTTGGCTTGGCATGTGCATGGAAGGTTGCCTGGCAAGGGCTCAACACAAGCTCGCCTCTGCTGCCGTGCTAGCAACTTCGAAGTCGATGTTGGGAGTGTTAGGTGACTGATCACACCTTGGCGCCAGAAATTGCACCTCCGGGCCCTTCGGGATCTGGAGCTGGGCCTTGACTGCCTTCCTGAGTGTCCAGCATGTCCCCGCCAACCAATGCCTGCACAATGCGGCTGTTAACGAGCCTTTGATTCCAAGACATCAATATGGAACCTCCCCAACCTCCCCCGCGCTGGCCCTTCCACGCGCCTCTGCTAGCACTTCTGAGCGCTGCGTTTGCCTGAGGCCCAGTGTGGCCGCCAAGTCGAGCGTGCCCTGCCAAAAGGCGCGTGGATCCTTCCATCCCGGAACAGGGCTGGGATCTCCCACCCACTTTGAATTTGGTCTTGCCCAAGGGGAGGTCGTTTTTGCTCCCCTGCTGGGACACGAAAAATGCAAAGAGGTCGCCTGCGGGTCTGCATCCGGTCCAGACCTTAATCAGTTGTTGCTAGCCTTCCGGAATCAGGCATGGCTATGGATTCCCTTGGCAATGTTCCCCATGACGATGTCCTACATCCTCTCCATGCACCGTCCCCTGTGACGTTGAGTGACCTCTTTTTAACCACAGCACGGGACAACACCCTGCCCATTTGCTTGATGCCCTCATCTAAGAAGCCGGCACCGGAGTTTCTGGAGGTGTTCTCTGGGGTGGTGCGAACTGGGCGTCCGTCCACAAGCCACCCCACCCCCAGCAAAAAGCCTTGGGGAAAGGCCTTGAGGGTCTGCTGGGCCTCAACGACACTCCCCTGACGCTCCTGGCAAACAGAAAGCAAGATGTCCCAGACACTGGAATGCCCTGGAATGCCAACGGCAGATTGCCAAAGCGGACTGCGGAAGTCCTGTGATCGCACAGACGCAGCTGCCACACCTTATTGCAAACAGCAGTGCTTGGGACCGTCGAGTGGCCAATTGTTGACCAAATACCCTGTTTGCCCCAGGAAGGCTTACAATCTCAAAATGGAGGCAGGAGCAAACACTTCAGCATGCCAAAAACAAATGAGGGCGCATGCACGCGCATAGCAGGACGGCAATCAAGTGAACAGCAACATCAAGGAACCCGGTGAGCCTGGCATCGACTCGGCCACACTAAATACTACTAGTATCAGAAAGCTTGAACCCCTCAATCAACAGCCCAAAGTTTATGAATATCTCAAAAGCTGACCTTGCCAGGTTACCTAGATATCTGCATGCGTGCATTCCGTTGGTGTTGGTGTTGGTGTTTGTGTTGGTGTTCGTGTTTGTGCTTGTGCTTGTAGTTGTGCTGCGTTGGTGTTTGTGTTGGTGCTGGTGCTTGTGTTTGCGTTGGCGTTTGCGTTTGCGTTTGCAAGTGCGCGTGCGCTTGCGCGTGTGCGTGTGCGTGCGAGAGTAAGTGAGCGTGTGCGTGTGCGTGGGGGTGTGGGTATGTGTGTGGATATTGTGGATGTCGGTGTGGGTGGGGGCGTGGGTGTGAGTGTGAGTGTGGGCAACGTTGTGTGTGTGTGTGTGCGTGCGTGGGTGTGTGCATGCGTGGGTGCGTATGTGTGTGTGCAATTGTGCTTGTGCGCGCGTGCGTGTGCGGGTGTGCGTGCGCGCGTGCGTGCACCTGTGCGCTTGTACGTGCGTGTGTGCGCTTGTGTGCGTGTCCGCATGTGTGCGTTTGTGCATGTGTACGTGTGCGCGCGTGCGCTGGGCAAGTAATTGAGCGTGGGCGTGCGCGTGGGCGTGGGCGTGGGCGTGTGCATGTGGGATTGTGTGTGGGACAGCGTGTGGGACTGCCTGCAGGACTTTATGTGGGATTGCGCGTGGGGTGTCTGTGTGCGTGCGCGTGTGCGCGCGTGCCTGCTGCCTGCTGCCTGCGTGCCTGCGTGCCTGCGTGCCTGCGTGCCTGCGTGCCTGCGTGCCTGCCTGCCTGCATGCGGGCATGCGGGCATGCCTGCGTGCGTGCGCGCATGCGCTCATGGGCCCGTGCACGTACGCGCGTGTGCGTGTGTGAGCGTGAGTGTGTGTCCCTCAGCTACGACGTGAGCAACTGCCTTTCCTGCGACAGCACCCGTGCAATGGATTAAGGCCCAGAGAATGCAAGGGCTATCTTGATTGAGCGCACTTGCCTTAAAACGAAGTCCCTCACATGATGTACAAATGTGTGTATACTGTATATATGTGTGTATATATGTACTTGGGGCTGGCTGTTTGGCTGGCAATGACACATGCAGCTCTCTCTCGTCTCTCTCAGTCTCTCTCTCTCTCTCTCTCTCTCTCTCTCTCTCTGTGAGACTGTGGGTGTGCGAGTCTGCGTGTTTCGGTGTGTGTGTGTGTTTGTGTCTATAAGTGTGTGTGTGTGTGTTTGTGTCTATAAGTGTGTGTGTGTGTCTATAAATGTGTGTGTGTGCGTACGTGTGTATGCCGATGTGTGACTGTGAGTCAGTGTGACTGTGAGTCAGTGTGAGTGTTACTGTGAGTGCGAGTGTGTGTGTATGTGCGTGTCTGTGTGTTTGTGTGTTTGTGTGCTTGAGTGTTTCTGTGTTTCTGTATCTCTGTGTGTCTGTGTTCTTGTGTTTCTGTGCTTCTGTGCTTCTGTGTTTCTGTGTTTCTGTGGGTCTGTGTTTGTGTGGTTGTGTGTTCGTGTGTTTGTGTGTTTGTGTGCTTGTGCGTTTGTGCGTTTGTGTGTTTGTGTGCTTGTGTGTTTGTGTGTTTGTGCGTTTGTGCGTTTGTGTGTTTGTGTGTTTGTGTGTTTGTGTGTTCCTGCGTTTCTGTGTTTCTGTGTTTCTGTGTTTCTGTGTTTCTGTGCGTCTGTGTTTCTGTGTCTCTGTGTTTCTGTGCTTCTGTGTTTCTGTGTTTCTGTGTTTCTGTGCGTCTGTGCTTCTGTGTTTCTGTGTTTCTGTGCTTCTGTGGTTCTGTGTTTCCGTTTTTCTGTGTTTGTGCGCTTGTGTGTTTGTGTGTTTGTGTGCTTGTGCGTTTGTGCGTTTGTGTGGTTGGTTTTGTTGGTAATTGTTTCTGTTGGTTGTTTTGTTTTTATTTTCATGTTTGTTTTTGTGTTTGTGTGTGTGTGTCTGTGTTCTTGTGTTTCTTTCTGTGTTTCTGTGTGTCTGCGTTTCTGTGTGTCTGTGTGTCTGTGTGCCTATGTGTCTGTGTGTCTGTGTGTCCGTGTTTCTGTGTTTCTGTGGGTCTGTGTTTGTGTGGTTGTGTGTTCGTGTGTTTGTGTGTTTGTGTGCTTGTGCGTTTGTGCGTTTGTGTGTTTGTGTGCTTGTGTGTTTGTGTGTTTGTGTGTTTGTGTGCTTGTGTGTTTGTGTGTTTGTGTGTTTGTGTATTTGTGTGCTTGTGTGTTTGTGTGTTTGTGCGTTTGTGTGTTTGTGTCTTTCTCCATTTGTGTGCCTGTGTGTTTGTATGTTTGTGCGTTTGTGCGTTTGTGCGTTTGTGTGTTTGTGTGTTTGTGTTTCTGCGTTTCTGTGTTTCTGTGTTTCTGTGTTTCTGTGTTTCTGTGTTTCTGTGTTTCTGCGCGTCTGTGTGTCTGTGTTTCTGTGTTTCTGTGTTTCTGTGGTTCTGTGTTTCCGTTTTTCTGTTGTTTTTGTTGGTAATGGTTTCTGTTTTTTGTTTTGTTTTTATTTTCATGTTTGTGTTTGTGTTTGCGTGTGTGTCTGTGTGTGTGTCTGTGTGTGTCTGTGTGTCTGCGTTTCTGTGTGTCTGTGTGCCTATGTGTCTGTGTGTCTGTGTGTCTGTGTGTCTGTGTGTCTGTGTGACTGTCTGTCTGCGTGGCTGTGTGTCTGTGTGTCTGTGTGCTTGTGTGTCTGTGTGTTTGTGTGTCTGCGTGTCTGCGTGGTTGCGTGTCTGTGTGTCTGTTTGTCTGTGTGTCTGTGTGTCTCTGTGTCTGTGTGTCTGTGTGTCTGTGTTTCTGTGCGTCTGTGTGTCTGTGTGCCTGTGTGCCTGTGTGTCTCTGTGTCTGTGTGTCTGTGAGTCTGTGTCTGTGTGTCTGTGTGTCTGCGTGTCTGCGTGTCTGTGTGTCTGTGTGTCTGTTTGCCTGTGTGTCTGTGTGTTTCTGTGTGTCTGTGTGTCTGTGTGCCTGTGTGTCTCTGTGTGTCTGTGTGTCTCTGTGTGTCTGAGTGTCCGTGTGTCTGAGTGTCCGTGTGTCTGTGTGTCTGTGTGTCTGTGTGTCTGCGTGTTTGCGTGTCTGTGTCTGTTTGTCTGTGTGTCTGTGTGTCTGTGTGTCCGTGTGTCTGTGTGTCTGTGTGTCTGTCTGTCTCTGTGTCTGTGTGTCTCTGTGCCTGTGTGTCTGTGTGCCTGTGTGTCTGTGTGTCGGTGTGTCTGTGTGTCTGCGTGTCTGTGTGTCTGCGTGTCTGTGTCTGTGTGTCTGTGTGTCTGTGTGTCTCTGTGTCTGTGTGTCTGTGTGCCTGTGTGTCTGTGTGTCGGTGTGTCTGTGTGTCTGCGTGTCTGTGTGTCTGCGTGTCTGTGTGTTTGTGTGTCTGTGTGTCTGTGTGTCTCTGTGTCTGTGCGTCTGTGTGTGTCTGTGTGTGTCTGTGTGTCTGTTTGTCTGTGTGTCTGTGTTTCTGTGTGTCTGTGTGTTTGTGTGTTTGTGTGTTTGTGTGTTTGTGTTTTTGTGTGTGCTTGTGCGTTTGTGTGTTTGTGTCTTTGTGTGTTTGTATGTTTGTGCGTTTGTGCGTTGGTGTGTTTGTGCGGTTGTGTCGCTGTGTTTGTTTATGTTTGTGTGTTTGTGTGTTTGTGTCTTTGTGTGTTTGTATGTTTGTTTGTTTGTGCGTTTGTGTGTTTGTGCGTTTGCGTGGTTGTGTTTGTTTGTGTTTGTTTGTGTGTTTGTGTGTTTGTGTGCTTGTGCGTTTGTGCGTGTGTGTTGTTGTTTTTGTTGATTGATTATTTTGCTTTTATTGTTTTGTTCGTGATTGTTTTTGTGTTTGTGTGCGTGTGTGCCTGTGTGTTTGTGTTTGTGTGCTCGTGTGCTCGTGTGCTCGTGTGCTCGTGCTCTTGTGCTCGCGTGGTCGCGTGGTCGCGTGGTCAGGTGCTCGCGTGCTCGCGCGTTCGCGTGTTCGCGTGTTCGCGCGTTCGCGTGTTTGCGTTTTCGCGTGTTCGCGTGGTCGCGTGTTCGCGTTTTCGCGTGTTCGCGTGTTCGCGTGTTCGCGTGTTCGCAAGTGCGCATGCGCGCGTGTGCGCGTGTGCGCGTGTGCGCGTCTGGGCGTGTACGCGTGCGCGCGTGTGCGCGTGTGCCCGTGCGCGCGTGCTCGCGTGCGCGCGTCTGCCCGTGCGCGCGTGCCCGCGTGCGTGCGCGCGTGCGCGTGCGAGCGCGTGCGCGTGCGCGAGCGCCACGCGCGCGCGGGCGCGGGCGCGGGCGCGGACGCGGGTGCGGGTCTGGGTGTGGGTGTGTTGTGCTGCTCGTGTGCTCGTGTGCTCGTGTGGTCGTGTGTTCGTGAGTTCGTGTGTTCGGGTGCTCGTGTGCTTGTGCTTGTGTGTTCTTGTGTGTGTGTGTGTGTCTGAGTTTGTTGCGTATGTGTGTGTGTGGGGCGGGACGTGCATTGGGGGGACCCAAAGTGGCCCATCTACACGCAATTGAGGAAGAGTGCCGTATCAATTTCGAGCAGGCAAGCTGCTTGAATTGCAGCTGAGCCTCTCCCCGTTTCTGACGCCTCCTCGGCATTTGACGGCGACTTTTTCTTCTTCCACCTCAACATGTTGTGGTGCCAGGCGCTGGGAACCATCAAATCGAATAAGTCTGCTGCATGCATCCGGCATAGCCAGCCTTTGCTGACAAAGCTTGGATTTGGGTCTCGGGAAGGTGCGTGAGTCACAAGAACGCACCCTCGCTGTTCAAAGCTCAGGATGCCAATTGTTTTTCTGCAGCCTGGTGGCATATTTATCCACATACGCTGCCTCACTTCGGCAGGGCACCGCAAAAGGCAGGCAGATTGTGTTTGGCAACGCTTGTCGACATGGTGGGCGGAAGGGAGGTGCTAGCAACCACGCAGGTGGCTGGCTTGCCAAACAGCAGGCAGGCATGACGGCAAGCAGGCATAAAGGAACACAAAAAGGTCAACGAATGGGCAATCAAACCCCCAAGAAGCCCAGGAAATTTACCCCTGGCACACGCCATGTGTCTTCACAGGCAATCCCAAGACGTAGCTGAGTTGCCACTGGGTCTGATGTGACGTGAGATGTGTCCCGGCCATAGACAAGCTTGTCCACCACCTCACTTCGACTTGAAATGAAACCACAGCTGACAGCAAGGCCAACATGCCTAAGCTTCCCACAGAAATGCTGCGCAGTCCAGACGCGCGTACAGGGGTACGCTCACCTGGCCTGGATCACTGAACAGCCAGTGTTCCCGCAACATGAAACAAAACACTTGTGCTTCAAACTGAGCCGGCAAGCATATGACAACATGGCTTACAACATCTTGCAAACTGCCTGCCGGCATAATCTTGGAATCCTGAGTGCAGGCAGGGAGTAGTCAACTTATCTGCATGCTTTGTCTCTATTGAGGCGTGTGACTCTCTCCAGTCACGTCAGCTGCGCCATTGTTTGCTGCACCATGTAGCGTCAGAGTGCTCTTTGTCCACCTGGCCTAGACGAGCAAACGCAGGCTGTCATGCAGCTTCTAGCATTCTTTGCTTCTTTGAATAAGGTCCCGCCTCCACAATTGACTTGCTCTCTGTCCTCTGAAACTGCGGATCTGTTTTGGTCCCAGCTGCACCTAGGTGCAAGTGATTGCAAATGCAGCACCTGCGAGCAGTGCACATGGCAATGCTGGGGTTTGGCCAAGGGGTGTGCCGAGAATGTGCCAGTGCATGCCTGCCTCGAGGCTCAGGGAGGGCCGAGGGCCGGTTACAGAACGGCTTCAAGAGAGGGCAGGTTCAGAGCAAAACGAGAGGCGTCGACCGCCGTCATTTTCGCAAGGAGTTGCTCTTCGAACAAGTGCTTCAGGAGTGCATTTCGCGCGTCAACTGCCATTATGTGTTTGGGGCATCATCCGATTCCTGCAGCACAAGCTTGGTCTCCATAGGCAACAGGTATCAGGTACACCTCCGTTGTCTGAAGATTTGCGCTTCTCATGGCAAAGCCAAGTGATAAAGTGCCCTGACTGCACGGAGGCTGAATGCGACTGGCTGACATGAGAAAGTGCTTTTGACAAGATCAGAACTAACGAAGCATGAAAGTCGCATTTTTTGTAGTACTGGCGGCCGGCTCTGCAAAGACAAATGTTGCACGGGCATCCTCTTAGGTAACTTGCAACCCGAATCTAGACTGAGATGGCAAAACACAAGGGCACACGTTAATCTCAAGATCTCGGCAAGTCGTGGAAAAGTTGATGATCAAGCAAGAACAACATTTTAGACAGCCCTAAACAAGGGAAGATCCATATGAGCAACGTCCTCATGTCCCTGCCAAATTGACGGTAAGTATGCTTCTTCAACTGTCAGTGGCCATGTTTCTGGGGAAAGTTGCAATCAAGCGGCTCATGCTCCTGACTCGGGCGCCACGTGGGCTTTCAACTGCGGCGAGGCAGCTGACAAGCGATGCACTGACATAGTGCCAAACAACTCGGCTGCTGCCATGGGTGTCCAGAAGAAATGATTGAAAGCTTTCTAGGTTCTTGACATATGATACAGTATGAAAAAGAGAAGTTGGAAACGTGCAAGTGCCATGAATGGCATGGTTCCCTTCGTGCAAAAAGCCCTTGCAAGGTCTTACTCCCCTCAGGCCTGACGGCTGGCCGTTCATGATCTCTTTCATCTGCGAAGTGTGCGCAATGCCTCAGCTCTGTTCGCATCTTCCCGCCCTAACACGATCTTTGAGGCCAGGGCCGGGCCCCCTCAATGGCTTGAACCTCGCTTCGTGGGTCCGAGAACCGGCCCTGTCACCTCAGTGCCGGCCCAAGGACAGCACGGTAACATGCTCAAGTTTGGGGGTACGTGCTGATACGTGCTGATTGAAGGGCGGGAACCACCCTCTGAAGATTGCCCAATTGAAGCCTGGCATGTACTGCGCCCTGTGGGCGCAGACTTACGCCTCAAAACTTGGCTGTGGCTGATGCAAACAACTGCAAATCAGGCTCGATTGCTCCTGCCGGCATGTGGGAAGTTTGGTTGCTTGCGCAACAGCCGCTACAAACGCAACACATCTTGACGCTCAGTGGTTGCCATACGCACAATGTTTGCCAAGCAGGTCTCAAGCATATGCAACCCTTCAAGCTTGCATCCAGGCGACTGAATTTTCTCATGAACTCCTCGTGAGGACTCTGCTGGTCAATGTGGGTCGCCAACTGGGAACCTTGCAACTTGCAATGTTTCGCAAGAGACCGACGAAGCTGCACATGTCAACCTTCACCAGCACTCTTTTTCAATCGCAGTCAGCTTGATGGAAGGGGTAATTGCCATTCAATCTGCCTCCCAATGTCCAAGCGCAGCCGCGCTGCTGTAATTGAGGACCTGCTTCCGCTTCTTCTTTTCTTTGCCTGCGGGTGCTGCACCGGAAACACGATCACCGTCATGTTTTAGAACTCACACAAGTCATCAATAGTTTTACATGTGTTTTTTTTTATCAAAACCAGAAGTTAATAAATCAAACACCTATCAATACGATTTTATAACCTTTGAGTATAAGCTTATCAGATTGAGCTCTAGCTAAATCTTTATGAATACGTGCACATGATTCATTCGATTTACCCCTGTAAGCTATTCCAGGATACAAGGTATGTGTTTCAATTTCATCAGGTATAAATCTAGGGGGTGAAGGGTGCTCAGATCTCTTTTCCAAAGAGAAAAGAGACTTCCAAGATTTCTCCCCCAACCCCCATGTCCAAACATGGCTATCTGAGACTAGCCTCAGGCCGAGCCCAACCAGCAGACACCTGGCCTCACTCACGCGCTCAGGCCCAGCCCTGAAACCAGCTAGCCTGATTGTGTCTTGCGCATGCGCGGTCAACCAGAAGCCTAGTCCGTCTGTCTGGCGTGTCCCGGCGCAGGCCCGCCCCAATGAGCTGCCCCAGCACGCAGCGCCAGCCACTGACTCTTGGTGTCATGACTCACTCCTGGTCCCATGCATCGCCTTGCCCTTGCCTTGGGGATTTCTGCGCAACTTTGGCCCATGACATCAATTGGTCCAACGACGCCTGTCCATTCCTGAATCACCACACTTGACCAGCTCTGCTGCTTGCAGTCAAACCACAGACTCTGCGCGCTCGGCTGGGCCGAGGCGGGCAACGCGCAGCGTTTACAATGGTTTTAAACAAAACATGCGCACATTATGAGGAAAAAAAAGTGAATATTGCACCAGCTTTATTAATAAGAAGGAAAAACCCCAACACCAACCCGCGGCCGAATCACAACCCAGACACGGTAGAATAAGGTACTGAAGACATACGGAGTTACAAGGGTGGCCGCTGCCACGCTGGGCAACTGTCTGTAGCTGAGCTTCACTTTGGGGTTCTGTTTCGGATCAAACGCGGCGGTCCTTCTTTGTGCCCGGATGACATGCCCGCACAATCCTTGTACACCTTCATGAACTCCTCAATGCCGCGAGGATCTGATCTGATCTGTGCAAAAAACAACAGGGCTCCTTAGTGGATATATCTAAAACAACCTGCTGTACAAGGGATCCTCAAAGTCAACAGATCCTGCAAGCGAACCGGATACGACATGGCCCTCGGCCAAAATGACGAACATTCCTCGTGCAATAGCTGGCAGAAAACAAGTCAGCGGGTAAACGGATGGGCCAACCCGCTTGGGCCCTGCTCGGCACAGAGTTACAACGACAGTCCTTGTGAGGATCCATACCCGACTGGTCCATGTCAACGCCGTATATGATGGAGTCCTGGGCTGCACACGTACCCGTGGCACATAAAATGGCCCTGCCGCGTTCAAGTAGATTCAATAAACTCAGAGCCTCAAGGTATTCATGCATGTGGCCGAGCGCCTTTGCCTTTTCCAAGGCTTCTTGCTGCGACTCTCTTTCCACCAAGCCGCCACCGTGGATAGCTGGCAGGCACGGGAGAGCTCAACATGACATTCTCAGCTCAAGCGTTTTGGCAAGCAACACTCACACTAACACACGAACACGCGAACAGACAAACACACACACACAAACAAACAAACACACAAACAACAAACACCGGCAAGGGATTGAGTTTGACAGATACGGATAGCTGATGAAAATTTACGCGACATCCTGGGAGTGTGAGCGTGAGTGTGAGCAAGAGTGTGAGTGTGAGTGTGTGTGTGTGTGTGGTGTGTGTGTGTGTGTGCGTGTGCGTGTGCGGGTGCGGGTGCGGGTGCGGGTGCGCGCGCGAGTGCGGGTGCGAGTGCGGGTGCGGGTGCGGGTGCGTGTGCGTGTGCGTGGGCGCGCGCGTGCGCGTGCGCTTGCGCGCGCACGCGCATGCGCGTGCTCGTGCGTGCCCGTGCCCGTGCTTGTGGGCGTGGGCGTGGGCGTGCGCGTGCGCGTGCGCGTGCACATGCACATGCGCGTGGGCGTGCGCGTGCGCGTGCGTGTGCGGGTGCGGGTCCGTGTCGTGAGCGTGTCCGTGTGCGTGTGCGTGCGCGTGTGCGCGTGCACGTGCGCGTGCGCGTGCGCGTGCGCGCGCGCGGGCGCGG
>CAUJNA010003562.1:463212-468212 GCA_963377175.1 Effrenium voratum
GCCCAAATCAATTGAGAGCACAGCTTCCAGGCGCATCTTTTGGTCACGACGGTCTTCAGGAGAAGCGGCGTTCAGAGCCTGCGCAAACCCGAAGCATTGCGGGGAGTGTGTGCCGCACAGTGGTAGGGCCGTGCAGCATGTCATTGTCGGTCCTCCTGCACCGGCCGAGTCAATGCAGGCAGGCTGGGAGGCTCCACCTTTGAAAGCATTCACATGTGCACATCCTGCCCAAACTTGACACACACAAAAAAAGCTGGCAACTGATTTGTTGCTACCTCAACTCCAAGTGGCAAGCATTTGTTCAGACATGCCTGCTGGTGGTTTTATTTCCCGGTGTTCTCTGGCAATGCCCCCACAGCACCCCATTTCCCAGGAAGGCCACGCCAGCCGTGGCCGCCAGCGCTGCGGCACTTGCCGCTGACTGTGCCTGGCTCCGTGTCCGGCGCCGGACGCGCTGAAATCCCAACATCCTCCAACATCCTCCAACATCCTCCAACCCTCGGCCTGGCAACCCATCACTTTGATGGTGTAGATGGGCAGGGCTTTCAACTGCTGCCTTACGAGAAGGAATGGAACAGAAACACATGGACGCAGAACACGACCTGCTGCTCTGATAGAGAAACGTTTAACTCTGAAAGCAACACGCACAGTGAATCAGCCGCTGGCACAGCGCTTGCTGGACCCCGGATCTCTGCGATCACCGATCCTAGGCTTGATCAGGGTTCAGGACTTGGCACCGAACAGTCGTTTAAACTCGTAGAGCCCTTTCGCTGTTCCAGTTCCCCACAAGGGTCCGTCCGTGTTCCTCTCACGGCGTATAGAGGCCTCTCACCATGGCCAAATGTCAGTGCCGGGCCTGCACGCAAGTTGATCTTGATGCTGGATATGAGGTCCTGTGGGGCCATAGGTGAAGCATTCACATATGGCATGCTCAATCATGTGCTGAAGAGGGCCTTCGCACAGCCGATGCCAAGCAAGCCAGCAATCAGCTCGCTCTTGAAAGAGTCCACATTCACCTGACAGGCACGGAGCATCCAAACAGCGGGGCGATACTGTCTAGCCTTTGCAAAATCCAAATGGAAGAAGTGCAACTCGAAACCATCCTGCGGAAAGAGCACAATTGCGACACCAAGGTAACCATACCGCGAGGCTCTGCACACAAAACTGCTTGCTTGATGGCTCAAGCCCACGGCAGTCTCAGGCTCTTGTGGACCGGCTGACAGCCTGCACACCGCGCGACAACAAAATAGGCTGCCATTTCAGGCAATGCCTCAGAGGACGCGCCACTTGCGGAAGCGCTGCTTGCGGGACCTGCCATGAAGAAAATGCAAAAATACAATTGCATGATTTGCCTGATTTGCTTGTCACAATGTGCTCTCCGTGAAGTTAGTGTGGCCCATGCTGTAATGCGAGGGTCGCATCATGCGCAGGCATGTCAGGCATGTCAGGCATGTCAGGCATGTCATGTGGCCCTTTCTGCCGCTCCGCAAAGGCTCTGAGCTGATCTCTACAGCAGCGTCACGCAAGCGGTGACATCCTCCTCGCCCAAGGCAACCAAACTGTGCCTTTGCTTCAGCCCTCGGCGGGGAGCACGCCGTCTCCATCCTCTTGTCCTTCTCGATCGCAAGCTGCAGATGCCCTCTCTCAAGCACAAACTTCACATTCATGAAGCTGCACGAGCAAACGTTTCGCACATTTCTGGATCAGGTGGAGCCGTAGACGCGGACATATGCCAACTCCAAAGTCTGGCCCTCCTCAAAAGCCTCGTTGTCGATGCCCTGGCGCTCGACGCAGGGTGCGCCGATATGAGATACACATGAGCCCGCCTGCTGGCCGCCCCAGTCCCCGCCGACCGCGAGGTTCCTGCATGCAAGAGCTACAGCAAGCTTGGCCAGGTTTCGAATGAATTTGCCAAAAATACATCCAGCTGAATGCCAGCCCAGATACATTATCAAGTAGAATGGCTTGTTGAATGGCCAGGCTTGCTCGCTTGCCCACAGTTCCTGCAGGGCATGCTTCAAGATCTGTTACAGAGTTCCTGGCAGTCTCAAACGCATCTGTAACATTCTGCAATGCAGAAACATGCATAACCCTGCAGGGCCGCACCTTGCTCACCGTTAGGTAGCGCCGGCCGTCAAAGAAAAAGTTCAAGCGATCATGCGACCATGCCACACCGTAAGTGTGCCACTCGTGCGGTAACACGTGCAGGATTTCACCTACTTGAGTGCCCTTCTTGTGGTTGCACATCTCGGTGTGTATGGTGCCATGCACTTTCCCAGCATCCATCCCGACATGCTCCATAATGTCAATCTCGCCGCACGCGGGCCAGTCACCATACTTGTTGTCAGTGGGCAGCATCCAAACAGCCGCCCATGTGCCACGACCTGGTGGCACCCTGGCCCGCACTTCGATTCGCCCATAGAGGAAGTCCCCCTTGCCCTTGGTCACCAATCGCGCAGAGGTGAAGTCCCGCTCCCCACAGCGTTTCCGGAGCGCCCGGATGTGCAAAGCCCCATCCGAAACCCACACATTCTCCGGGGCGTCCTGAATTGCTTGGACTGGCCGAAAACCTTTCTGGAAAGCTTCTCCAATGCCTGTCGCCTGTCACTAGAACGCAATGCTTAGTCCAAAAGACAACGGAACAGGTGCACCGATTCAGGTGAGACTCAGTATAGCATTGAAGCTCCCCGTTGCCCCAGCCATGGCCACCAGTCTCGCAAGACCATTTGGATGGATCTGGAGCACCTGCCCAGGCCCACCAACCGCCCATTCTGCATGCCTCCTTTGCCTACCCGAAGCCTGTGTAGTTGAACTCGTCTGACCACACCAGCGCCCCCGCATCGGCGTCAGGGAATGGTTCTGACACCTTGACCTGGGATCGGGGGCATTTTGGCCCGGCTCGGTGACCAAGCTGCTTGTCTATGGTCGCAGTGCAGCGAGCCCAACGTGCGAACATCCATCGAATCACGTCGAAACGCTGAAACTCAGGCATTCCCAGATTAGAACACGCATATCGAAATTTCCTTTAGAGCGCCCAAGCCGCAGCCGTGATGCCAGCTTCCTCCCCAAAGTTTGTGCAAAACTCGCGCATGACTCGCTGCCTGGCCCCGGGGAGCGCAAAGCATCAGAACTTGGCTTCATCATTACGCAGAAGGAGGCCCCAAGACTCAACCAGCCGACCCAGGAGCCAAGGCCAAGCGAGCATGCCCAGGACCTGCAAAGCAAGTCGCTGATCCGGGGGGGTCTCAAATTTGGGTCTAATTAGTTATTGCCTCTCGGAGCTCTCCTAGACCTTCCGAAGCGCCGTGACTCCATCTCGCCTAACCAAAGGTTCTGGGAACAAAAGATAACCTGACCACCGGGGAGACGCAGAGATAGTCACCTAACTCTGTTAATTTCAACAAGGGACCCTTCAGTACGAAGGAGACCCTTCGATGCACACACCACTTTTTGGGGTGGTTCCATGTGGTTCCCAATCAATATTCATGGCCTCGGGCACGCTCAGACACGTCGCCTGGCTTCCTCTGAGCTGATCTTCAAGTTCGCCACGCACCAGGCAGCCCGCTCCCCAGCAGGGATCCCGTCGCAAACGATGTGCGGATCCCACCGGCTCCTGCGGGTTGCAATCTGGCTTGGCCTATGGACCCATATGCGCCGCGTATATTCAAATATTCTGAGTATGCCGCAAACTTCTCCATGCGTTTGTCTGCGCCCAGACTCTCCAGCTGCTAATGCTTCTCAGGCTCGCACCGGGTGCTGAAAAGGGATGCAAAGTCTTGCATGACCTCGCTCTCTGCGAAATAATTTGGCTCAAGCGGCCACAAGTCCTTTGCTTCAGTCCGCCCTGAGGTCGTGGCCCACAACTTGCTTGCTTTTTCTGAGATTTTGTCTGATTGACGCTGCTCTGCCAGGAATGAAGCTAGCGTTCCATCGCCTGTGTCAGTGTGACATCCGTTGTTTCACGGCAAAGGGATGAATAAAGCATTCAGCATTCTCAGGCCAGCTCAATCCACATGAGGATTCCAGCTGCTGATGGCGTCATCAGCCGCTTGCTCGAAAACGCTGGAAAACTCCCGCATGATCTGCAGCGTTACGCTCCGAAATCGATCGGACAAGAGGCAAAGCGGCAAAGCAGTGCAAACGATTCAAAGACTCTCAGACCAGGGCTTGTTCCTGTGCCACGTCAACCGCCATGCCACAATTCTGTGTGCACCACCTGGCTCCTGAGGTCGACCCAACCCAACCCTGCCACATGACACAGCGCTCGTCATTGCCCACTTTCCCTGACCCGCAAAGAAATCTGCATGGTTTGGATTGGCGTCCTGGGGAAGATACGCTCCCAAACCGTCGAACCAATGCAAAGCTTGCGGCACAAGAACCGACAACAACATCCTGTCCAGTACTTCACCTGAGCTGGCATCCAGCCTTTATTTCTTGCGCTCGCGGCAACAACCGAAGCCGCCCCTAACAAATAAATAATCCATTTCATCAGCAGGTGCGCATCCCAGGCAGCTTGAAAGCCCTGAGCACCCAACCGAAACATTACGAGTCAGCTGGCCCTTTGAAATTCAAAGCAAGAAGCCTCCGTGCTTCAAATATCTGAGAAAACTCACCCGCCGCTGACGTCTTTCTATGTCTTACTGTGCTTGCGGCGCAGCATCATTGAAGTATTGCTTTCGGCGGACGGAAATCTGACAAAATGGCGGTAGCGGTTAGTTGCAGCACACACACACACATGGCTGGAGACGCGCGAGCATTTGCTTGTGCCTGCTGCTGCTCTTGTCAACCCGGCTGTAAAACCCTGGGGACGAAAGATCAAGCGCACGTATCCTGCCAAGACAACATGGGCTCCACAGTTGCTCACATTGCCAAAAGGATAGGGCAGGCCTGGAGCAATTGCAGAATGCAGCCCAGGCGCGATCTTCGGCACAGGGACCCGCGCAAAGCAAATCCGGATTCCACATGGGATGTCCAAACCTTTGGCAGCGACTGCAGGAGAA
>CAUJNA010003562.1:475712-525853 GCA_963377175.1 Effrenium voratum
GCAAGTTGAAGCTGCTCTGCGCAAGTTGCTCTGCGCAAGATAATCCAAGGGCTCCGCACGGAAGAACTTTTCGGTTTCAGAAGCAACCACAAAGGCAGGCATGCGATGCAGTTGCAAACTGGCGTGCGCCTCCGAGTCGGGCAGGAAAAAGGCCTCCACGAACCTGCCACCGTGACGGGCCTCCACTCGGTCTGGAGCACGGTCGCAGTGGCGCCAACAGTGCTGCTGCAGTGCTGGGCCGGACTCAGCTTGGCCCAAGTGCATCCTCAGAAGCCCCTGTGGGAAGAAAAGGACACCCTTTGGTCGTTTTCCAAGGGACACCCTTCCCAACAAAAAGAACAAAAGGGTGCCACTGGGCAACTGGGCATCTCCCACACGTGGATTGTCCCG
Source organism: Effrenium voratum (assembly GCA_963377175.1). Classification (NCBI taxonomy): domain Eukaryota; class Dinophyceae; order Suessiales; family Symbiodiniaceae; genus Effrenium; species Effrenium voratum. Next base: position 476,103 of record CAUJNA010003562.1, read on the forward strand.
CTGGCACCATCCTCCGTATGACTCACCGCCAGGAGCAGCGATCGCTCCAACTTCACCTCCACCACCAGGACCACAGTGGAAATGCCAATCACGAACTCCCAGGTGCCGTCAATGCCTCTAAATATGCGAATTTCGCCATCTGTCTCCAAGGTGGCAACAATAGCGCCAGCATCTGCGTGAGAGATGTCGCAGCAAAGCAGCGGACAGCCTGATCGAAGGTAGCCTTGACCCACGCCGTCGGCAGTTGACCACAACGTCACTTGCCTGCCTTGCAGCATCAAGTCACGGAGCACTTGTCCAACAACCACAACAACAACAACAAAAACAGCGCGCCTTCTGCCTGATGGGCCAAGAAGATCCTCCCGTAATCCCACCGGGCTAGAATCTCTTGATCGCCACACCTGGCATGGCAGGACCGCTGCGTCCTCTCAATCCACGCAGGTGCCCCCGCACCCCTACCTGAGCGTCATGAAGTTCAGCCCCTAAGTGGCCTAGTGAGCAAACTAAGCAGACTGAGCAGACCTGACGAAAATTGCCGTTGCGCTCGCCTGGTGTCATCGTGTGGGCGGTCCGTGGGCACCACATGTGTGTAGACCTTTTGGAGTGAGCCCAGACGGAAGGCGTGGATGTCGCAGCCGGCGAAAAGGAAGAGCATCTCTGCAACCTGAGATGTTGCTTATTTCAGCATGTCATGTTCTAAAATGGATTGGACCCACCCTCCCCACGCGTGGTCGGCTTTCTGTGGGTCGCCTTCTTTAGCAGCACCTCAAAGTGAGACTGCGGGACTGATTTGAGGAAGATCTGCACCCGGAACCAATCGACCAAAACAAACGGGCGGCATGCTCCACAAAGAGGCGGAGCCCTTCCAACGCATCTCCAGAGACAAGACCAGAGCTAACACGGCAGCGACAAACAGCTCCATGGGGCTCCTGACCACGCCAAGCCGGCTGCTCTCTGGACATGTTTCACTTGCGCTACATCAGAATCCCACGAGAATGCTCTGGAGTCACTTGACTGCATTCTCTCCCTTGCTGCCCGGCCTGCCCACTGAAGCACCATCTCTCCAGTTCCAGGGATGGCGCAACCCCAATGACCTCCCCTGGGGAAATGGGAACCACCTGAGACAGGCTGATGCCCTAAAACGATCTAAACCATTAATCGCGGCACGAGGGGCATCAAGAAAATCTGCAGGCCTGCAAGCGTGGCTGCTGGCCGCAGCCAACCAATGAATGAAGAATCTGTAACTGTCCAAGAGGTCAAACTCAACGCCAACAGACTAGGGCAAGATGCTCGATCTCAAATTCACAGGCCACGGTGAGTTCTCAAGTTGTGGCGTTTCCTGCCTAAAAGACGGCGGATTGCTCGAGGTGGTACAAGTCAGTGGCAAAATTGAAACTTGCTCCTCGGATGTGGCCAAATTGGATTCAGGGCTCGGACGTTCAGGATTTCAATAGAATGACTTGTCAGTCACAAGGACCACCCACCGCCGCCCCCTGCACTTTGCAAGCGTCGTCGTCGCCCGAGAACATCACCGTGTGGCCACCCTGCAGGATGCCGCTTGTCGCCTGACATCTGTGGCAGCTCACCTATGGGGCATACAAATTCTTGTCAAACTGGAATTTGTAAATTGCAAAGCTGGCCTGGATATTTACAGATGGCGCGCCCATCCACTGCCCGCCCAGCTTGGACGGCTCACGGCTTTCTAGCTGTCGGTGAAATCCGCGCAGTCGTAGATACAAAGGCCGCCAGCCTGCAAGACAAGTAGGCACGCTGCAAGCCAGATCTGCAGAGGTAGCTGCGGACTCATGGCAAATTGCATGGTGCCTGACCTGAAGTTTGGGCTTCCAATCTGGCTTCATCCAGCTCCAGAAATCTCAGATACCTCGTGGGCAAAGTAGCACCACTGTTTCTCAAGGGCTGCAGGCCAGGCACTGGACACACACGGCGCCAAACTCGGCCTGCCCGGCCAAGAAGCCAAGCCAAACGTATCAGTGAAACGCCAAAGCGACCAGCGCCTCGCAGTGGTCAGCCCAGTTGAATGCCAACGCCGGCCCAGCCCAGTGCCGGCCAGCACAGCACATCGTGGCCATGGCCTGCCGACATACGGCTCGACGTGCCGCGATTCCATGGAAGGCCTCGGGTTCCAGCAGCGCAGCCAACAAGGAGCTGGCATCCTGCGAGTTCTGGCAGCATGGATTCGCAATCCACAGAAAGCTTTGGGAGACGCGAGTCCTGCAGTGCTCGCTCAGAGCGCGGGGTCGCCATTCGGATTCGCGCTGCATCCCCAGCGTCTTCCTCTTGTGTGCTCTTAAATGTCAGGGCCCAACCGCCTGTCAGCGTCAGTGCTGCAGATTGCAACATGGGGTCACTACATTCATGCTCGTGGCTTCCTTACAGCTCTTGCTTGAGCATCCTCGTATGGCAATGGCAACAAGCCAACTCATTGCATTGAGTGCCGGCGTGCGGCGCTCAGGCATGCTTAGGTTCTGACCATGTTCCAACCTGATAGGCATGGCACGCAGAAACGCTGCCCGCAACCTCAAGCCCCAAACCGAGGGCAGGTGCGTGAAGCCCGCCATGGGATCTTTTGTGCTGTCTGCCTGCTACCCAGCAAATGCGTATACGAATTGCCCAAGCACTCCAAGCACACATAAGCAACTGTATGCAAAAGCCTGTCAAAGCGCCTCGGCTCCCTTTGCAGGCCAATCTTCACACGGCATCACCCCTGCCCTGGTCACGCGGGGCACTTGGTAATCGCTGGGCTTGAACAGCTAGAGTCTGAGCAACCCGCTTTGCAAATACCGTGGCAGCTGTGACGTCCTCAGGTCACAAGCAGCGCTTCAACTTTGCAGTTGATTGCCTAGTCAAAAATGAGTTTCTTTGCAAATAAAAGGTTCCTCCTCCTGTTGGCGCCTACATCGTGCTCACACTAGTCACTAAGCAAGGTGGCCCCAAAGCAAACGGCTGCTGCGCGGGCCTCTACCTTCAGCGGCGCACATGCCAGCGGCAAGCTGACCTCTGACTGGCCAGCATGCTTCAGCAGCCCAAATAGACAGGAGCGCGAAAACGCTGCGCCAAAGGGCAGCCCCTTGGCTCAAAACTGTTCCAAACCAATGCGTCCAAGCGGCAGCTGTAGGTCTTGCGCCAAGACTTGCCGCCACACCTTGTGGTGAAGGCTTGCGCCTGTGCCAGCAAACTTGTTCGCCAGAATCAAACATCAGCATCCTGCCTAGATGGAATGAATGGCTGCGCAGAAGGGCGTTGGTGAAACGGTGCCTTTGCTTTCCAAGTTGCAACTCATGCTTGAGTGGATTCCCGCTTCAAACATCAATCATCACAACTGCCAAGGAGTGCCTGAGCCCTGCATCCGGGAGCAGTCTCCAGTGGAAAACCGCGCCAGTTTGGGTCAGACAGCCCCCACTCGCTCTCACAGAACACACGACACACACACACAAGCACACGCACACACAACACACACACACACACAACACACACACACACTGGGGAAGCTCTAGCTCGTAACTGGCTTGAGGGAACGTTCAAACATCAAACATCCAACAGCTGGGTTGCCCTGTTTGGACATGACGCCTCCTGGTTTAGAGGCCTTGGCTCAGCCTTATGCCATGTAGCGATTTAGCCTCATGGATTCCGATGGGCTAAAGCAAAGATATACGCAAGATGAATGGCCAGTCCTGGAAGCTGACTGCCGCACTGTGATGGCATTCTGAAATTGTTAGTTAGACCATAAAATGTTCAAATCAAAAATTCGACATACCGCGTGCGCCAATCGTGCCAAGATCTAGAAACTCAGAAATTTATAGATTTATGTGGGGTCTTTGGCTTAGCCTCATGCCGAGGTTTTTAGTTTAGCCTCATGCCATTCGACGAAACACTACCTTTAGAGGGCAAAGAAGGGACCGTTTAGTTGTGCCCTCGCAAGGGCCCAGGAGCGACTCGAGCAGGTACGCTTACACAAAAAATGCGACACGCACGCAGACACACCACACACACACATGAAACGCACAACATACACAACACGCAGACACAGAATGACACAGACAACAAAACACAACACCAACACAACACAACACAACACAGAACAACACAACACAACACAACATGACACGACACGACACGACACGACACAACACCCGCAAGCAAACGCACACGCACACGCACACGCACACGCACACGCACACGCACACGCACACGCCAAGCACACGCACACCCACACGCACACGCACACGCGCACGAGTGCACCCACACAACCACCCACACACCCACGCAAAGACACACACACACACAAACAAACAAACAAACAAACAAACAAACAAACACACACACACAAACACAAACACAAACACACACACACACACAAACAAACAAACAAACAAACAAACAATCAATCAATCAATCAATCAATCGATCAACACACACACACACACACACACACACACACACACACACACACACACACACGGCCACACACACACGCCCACCCACGCACGCACGCACGCACGGCCGCACGCACGCAAGCACGCACGCGCGCAACGCAGGCAGCCACACACACACACACGCAACCACCCACCCACGCACCCACGCACACACGCACGCACGCCCGCCTGTGCACGCCCGCTCGCCCGCCTGCGCACGCACGCACGCACGCACGCACGCACGCACGCACGCACGCACGCACGCACGCACGCACGCACGCACGCACGCACGCACGCACGCACGCATGCACCCACGGACACGCAAACGCAAACGCAAGCACGCAAACGCACATGCACAATATCCAACACTCAACACAATTTACAACAATACGCAAGGCGGCACAAACACGCAAATGCAGCTTGTGGTTTCAGACCAAGATGCTGCTTTGCCTTTCATGGCTCATTCGCAGAAAGCCGGCTGCTGCGCAGCAAATGGTTTTTTGGTTTCAAAATGTGTAATTCAACACGCTTGAATTTCTCCACCTCCGATGCTCAGCTCCCCCATATGATGGACGGCATGTGACGCATGATTTATGTGCTGAACTGAAGCTCTACCTGCTGCCGGCTGGGCATCTTAGACAACGCAATTGTCAGCTTTGAGAGAAGTGACAAGCCAAGCATGCTTCCTCCCCTTTCGCCCAATGCCCACCCTTCACCCCAGCTCCTTCCACCTTTCTGTGACACATGCCGTCTACCGGCAACTTACAAAAAGCAGGCGGCGCAGCTGCCGCCTGCTAAAAAAAAAGACTCAGTTGGCAGGGCCTTCCTTCAAATGTCAAGCATGCTATGAGGATGTTGGTGGACTGCTTGCACTAACCCACCTTGGGTATGTCTCAAAATAGGAGGACCCAAACACTGGTGGCTTTCCTTTTGGCGTCCCTTTAAACCAAACCCAAAGAGGGGACCAAGTACTGTAACAATGCACAGCCCCAGATTGGAACAAATAATGGAACCTGCCCTAACTTTTCTCACACGCCAGTGCACTTTGGCGCGTTGGCGCGTCTCGGCTTGCTCTCAATCCATCGCCTCACTCCGGCTCTCGATCCAAAACGAGCAGTCTTGCGCCTGCTTTATGGCCATGACACATTTTGCCTTCGTTATGGCCAGCAACCATTCACATCTGTCATGCCCTTCTGCTCATTTCATCCACATGGGCCCCATTTTAGAGACCCAGGCCAACATGAAACGGAAACGGGCCCAAAGAGGGTCACTGCCTGACCGTGCCCGCCGTGCCCCACCTCCGACAGCAAATCCTCGAGCTCCTCCACGCGGACCGCTGCAGCATCGGGGCCCTCCAACTGCATGACCTTCGAGCCCTCTTGGAAGAGCACCACCTGGCGACGCGCATGAGAGCACCACCCACCAAACTAAACTTTGTGCCTAAGTTGCCAATAGGATTGGTAGGGTGCAGCAAAAAGCCGGAAACTACTACTCCCTGCTTGGTTCATTCCCCAGGCTGCTTTTAGCCTTTTCGGAAGTTGAACATGTCCAACTATGCCCCTGACGGCCGGCAGATCACCCAGCTGGAGACTTTCCGCAACTCCTCAGGCCAGTAGCACTTGAACGTCCGAAGTGAAATCGTGGACATCGAACTATGCTAAAGCAAATGCTCACAATTCTCACGCACAAAACAACCACAGCAACTCCTGGAACTTTCGAGGCGTCCGTCATCGCGACTTGAACTCGCTGGCCTGCTTGACAAGCGTCGCTCAAGATCTGCCGCCCAACCCCTCCCTCACACACAAAAATTGGTTCGGCTTGAATCCCAACAGGAAAAGATGAGTCTATGATGTTAATCACCGAGAAGGAGTCTGCCAGACGCCAACCCACAGTTGCAAACCCGTGCTCCTTGCAAGAAAACCTGAGCAAGACTCGGATTTGTCCATGAGAATTGCTTTGCAAGCGGAGCGGAGCTTGATTTGGCTCTAGTCGATCCAGTGAGGTCCTTTTACAACCAACTCTCCCATGGAGACGAAAACAACCTGAGACTGCACCCGGGGTCGAGTCTGCAATCCTTCCATAAGGTCCAGGGCACCTTTTGCTCAGAACTGGACCGAAGGACCTCTCAGTGAACAGAGTTATGGGGAGTCCGGCACCTGCTCACATGATGCAGCCGACATGCCCCATTTGATTTCACAAGCCCTGTCTTCTTTGGGAGCCAGACAAATCGCATAAAGCAATGGTTTGGGCGGGCGGGCAGGCCTTTAGACTATGGTTGTTCACTGCCGCCGGCTGCTGCTGCCCATGCCTTTTCCTTACTTTTGCCTTTGCCTCTGCCTTTTGCCTCTGCTGCTTGCTGCCCCTGCTGACGTGTCGTCTGCTGCGGCCGCAGCTGTCCAAAACTCTCATAGTCTTGAAAATGGGATGGCCGAACAAAAGCTTTACTTGCTGATCCACGATTCCCCCATTAGAGGCAGCGAAAGGACAACACGCGCTTCAAGGTTTGGTACTTGCTACTTGCGGCCAAGTTGCCAAATTGGCGACAAAGTAGTTGCAGAGTAGCGTCTAGTGACGCCGAGCCCTGCTCCCACTTTCCTGGGTTGTGCATGAGGGGTGTGCGCGCAAGACTCGCGGCGAGCGGCGCTCTTGATTTCTGCCAACGCTAGTGAGATGAAGCTTCTACCTCAGCTGCCCATTCTTCTGCGAGTTCTCCCGCCTAAACACCAGAACTATGGCATGCAGCAGTCCAGCTGAATGTGCACCGCCGACAAAATGTGTCAGATCTCATAGCGGGCGAAGGGAGTTGTCCAAGGAAGCGATAAGACCCACCAGGCGCCGGAATCGTTTCAGGCGCCGTCTCTCGGCGGAGGGCAGCACTGCTGCGGAATCCGCGCTGGCCAGTGCCTCATCAAAGAAACGAAACTGGGCCGGATCTTGCCGCACAAAGTTCTCAGTCACCGAGACTGACGCCTCCAAATTCTCAACAAAATGCGGCCACCGAGGCGGAGCATACACGACGTCCCCGGCCCCCACGAAAAGCTCTTTGTACGGATGGCGCAGCAGGCTAGCATCATCCAGGTATGCGGGGAAGATGTGTTTCCGTGCTGCAGGATTGCTTAAGTCCTCGTGGAGGTCGTGCAATACGGAAGGCTCGAAGAACACAAACCTCTTTGACCCTTCCAAACAGGCGTTCCATGCAGCGCTCCCAGCTGGATCCACATGTAGCCTGGAGTAGCTCCCGGCAGGTCCGATGAACAGCCACCGGAAGTAAAACACAAACTCCAACAGCGAGGGCGACACGTGCCGCAGACACCTCCAGCGCATAAGAAAATCATCTGAGGCTTGGAAATGGCGAGGTCGTGCCAAATCATTGAGCAGTATGTCAAACGGAGGTTGGTGCAGAACCTGGCTCGACCAGTAAAGTATGTGGCTGGTGTCCAGCGGCTTGCGCATGTAGTCAACAAACTTACGAACCGTTGTAGATTCTGTCAAAGGACCGCTTGCGTCCAGCGATGCCAGGTGCATCGGAAGACGCTGAACCTGAGTGCATCAACCATTTGCACCACAACAAACGCTGGAAACTGCTCGCCCGATCCCCTTGCAAGTTGCCCTCCAAAGGGGACTTCTTTCGAATTCATGCGTTTGGGGTTCCATGCTAGTCGTCTATCACCTATGGCGCTGGCGCAATCCAAACTATGGCTGGCACAGTGATTTCGGTCTCTCCAAAGGCTTGCCGAATCCTGAGCACGCCCCCTTCTGCATTCTGACATCCAAGCAATGCAAGTATTGAAAGAGTAAGGAGTCAGGGGGGGTTGATCGCACATTCACCATCACCGGGGTCATGAACCTGTGGGGTGTGAGGCTTTTACATGCGCAACGACCCAAAGCTGGCTCTGCTTGCCAGAAGAGCCAGCGCTGCCCTCCCCCCTCTTTGGACGAGCCCGCTTCGCAGGTGTCGCCTGTGCCCCCGCCCAAAGATTGCGAAACAGGCATGTCAAAATGGCAGGCCTGAATTGAATCGCCAGCAAAACAAATGCAACAGGTCCAGCCCGGATAGGTGGGGCTTTCAGGAAAGACGTTAACAAATTGCAGGGGACACCCTAAACAAACACCAGCCAAACACAAAGGCTGCTACGCCGCTAAAGTGGAGCTCTGACCAGCCACAATCACGATCCCAATCCCTAACAACTCGAGGTCCAACGCTTGCATGGGAGGGCCAATGGACATTGTCAAAGGCGACACGACCAAGAATGCAGAAAGACTGTGTGCCATGAGTCCTATTCATGTCGGGGACCTCCAGCTCGGGGCACATTCACCAAGATACCCTCCCAAAGTGCTGACTTGCGACAACCCTGTCGCAGCTCGCTCTACCCTACAAACACGCGCGCAGAGCTTCAAAAAAAGGAAACCAGTTCAGGGGGAACAGTGACTGGTAGTGCACCAAATCATTGCAGGGTTCGAGGAGAGCGACAATGCCGGCATGGAGGGCGCCGCTGCTCGGAACACCTGTGGCACCGCCCAGTCCATCAATTTTGCCATGGCAACGTGGCGCGAAACTGAGAAAGAAAAAACAAAGAAGGAGCACGACTCGTTTGAGCCAAGCCTGCGGTGCACGACGCAGAGTTCACACCAGGCTGAAAAGCACGGACCCTGAGGGGATTTATTTGCTGAACCCCAGCAATCAAAACGTGAAAAGAAACTGCGCGACCCTGGTAGCAGCCCAGCGTCCGCCGCCCAGAACGCCAAGCACCAAGACATCCTCCACTTGCACCAAGAGCTCCAGCTCCTGCATCTTGCACTCGCGTTTCTTGTTTGGAAGGGCACTCGAAGCTCTCGCAGTAACCCGGTCCGCCATGGTGACTAGCTGCATGACACTTTCTTCTCCTGCTATATGTGCACTCAACTAGCGAGCCGGGCTTGGCACGAGAACAAGCCTCGTCACCCCTGCAAATTGATTATTAAGGGACAGCGCTCCAAAGTTCAGCTTGTCAACCTCGATATGTCACCCTGAGTGAGACATTCGGAGTTGTGACCTGCTAGCATCCATACCCTCATGCAAGCTGAAAGGAGGCGTCTGTTAAACAGATTTCCTTGTGTAAACAAAACAGTCTGGCTCTGTGCCAGTGAGCGGGAGGGTGTATCAGCCTCAATTCATAATGACGTATGCGTGCATGCCACCGCTTCGGAAATGAATATGCCACCCTCGCTTCCAAAATGAGAGCTTGTTTGCTGCTTCGGCCCATGCTACTCTTCGATGCAATTCTACTCCGCTCCCGGACCTGCCAGCTCCATGCCAAAGGCCGCCGCCGCTTCCTCCTCCAGCTGCGACAAGCCCACCGCACCCTCGAGCCGGGCCACCTCCGCACCTCAAACTTGAAAGCCAGCAAAGCACTTCTTCAACTAAAACGGCAACGGCAAACATCCACCAGGTGCTCCCGTATGTCCTGAAGCTTCTTCTTTCAGCTTGGCTAATGCAATTCGAGGCCCGCAAATCCACAGCTTGAGTCGCAGGGGCACCGCCTGCTGACCGCTGAGACCCCGGCCGCCCTTGAAGAAAATGACCGTCGGCAGACCCTCGACGCCTAGAGAGGTGGCCTGGTCAGAAAGAAAGCCACCCCAAAGCTAGCAGCCCGGACAGGGGTCCGGAGAAAACAGGTTCTTAAAAATTGAAACCATAAGTCAGGGTCTCTCTTATGCCTCGCTTCGCACGTTATGCGCTTTGGCTGCGCCTTCGCCGAGTGCTGGTCGCTGTCCATACGCAGCACCTGAGGCACTTGCAGCCCCTCCTCCTCAAACGCGCTGAGCTGCTCAGCCAACTTCTCGAGGGTTGGCTCCAACATCTTGCACGGCCCACACCTTGCGGATGGCAAACATCCCGGATGGCAAACATCCCGCATGGCAAGCAAACCTCAACGTCAAAAGATCCCTTTGCAAGAACGCCAGCGAAGCAGGCAAAACGGGCATCAAAATGAAGAAAAAAACACAAAAAGCAAAGTAGCAAAACATCAAAACAGGAGCAACAAGCGAACCCAAAACGTACGGAGTGATAAGCCTTGCCGCCATACCGCATACACGTCCAGCACCACTGGGCCGCTCCGAATGGCTGCCTCCAGCTCGGCGGGCCCCACCTCGGTCAGTTCCGCTCTGGTCGTCACCAGCTGCCGAGGCTGCGACTCAAGCTGGCCTCAGGCAAAGGTCCCATTTGGCAGAGACCGAGAAGGCTGTTAAAGCTTACAACAAGGGAAGGAAAAGGGCAGGGATGGAGTGGGCAACATGCGGCCTCCTCATGAATGATACAACCCAGGCTTCAAAAGGCGTCCACCAAAAACACCTAAAGACGGGTGGCCCGAAAGCATTAGCAGCGGCGGCAAGTTCTCCGAGCAAGTTTTCTGTGCAACTTGCTCTGAGCAAGTTGAGTTCCTCTGAGCAAGCGCTCCTGTTTTCTGCGCAATTTGCTCTGAGCAAGTTGTTAGGCTCGAGTTCCTCTATTCAAGTTCTCCAAGGAAGCTCTCAGCAAGTTGCTCTGACGCTAGTTCCTCCGAGCAAGTTCTCCAAGCAAGTTCTCTGTGCAAGTCGAAGTTGCTGGCGCGAATTCCTCTGAGCAAGTTCTCCAAGCAAGTTCTCTCAGCAAGTTGCGCTGAGCAAGTTGCTGGCGCGAGTTCCTCTGCGCAAGTTCTCGAAGGAAGCTCAGGAAGCGCTCAGCAAGTTGCTCTGGGCGGGCTGTCCGCTCGAGTTCCTCGGAGCAAGTTCTGCGAGCAAGTTCTCTCAGCAGGTTGCCGCGTACCACTTTCGTACTTAAAAGCTGCCATTCTCCAGCCGGAGCCGCGGAAGTGTACTTCGTGCTCAAAAGATAGTTGCGATTCTCGAGCCGGAGCTGCCGCGGACCAGAAGAGAATCGAACCCGCGACTGTGCGATTGCGAAAGCATCCCGTAAAAAAGCTGTCCGGCTTTGAACATCGACCACGCAGATCTCCACAGAGGGTCGCAGTCGTAAAAAGTCCTCAGTTTTTTAACATCGACCACGCGGATCTCTGCAGAGGGTCGCGCGCGCACAGCAGAAATCGTAAAACGTCCTGTGTTGACATCGACCACGCCGATCTCCGCAATAAGATGCAACCCCGAGCGATGACAGCAACCCACCCCGAAGAAGATTCTTATTGCCGAGCTCTTTCTATTTCTTTATTTATTTCTTTATTTATTTCTATATTTCTTTTTATCTTTCTTTCTTTCTTCTTTCTTTCTTTCTTTCTTTCTTTCTCTCTTTCATTTTTTCTTTCCTTCTTTCTTTCCTTCCTTCCTTCCTTCCTTCCTTCCTTCCTTCCTTCCCTCCCTCCCTCCCTCCCTCCCTCCCTTCCTTCCTTCCTTCCTTCCTTCCTTCCTTCCTTCCTTCCTTCCTTCCTTCCTTCCTTCCTTCCTTCCTTCCTTCCTTCCTTCCTTCCTTCCTTCCTTCCTTCCTTCCTTCCTTCCTTCCTTCCTTCCTTCCCTTCCTTCCTTCCTTCCCTTCCTTCCCTTCCTTCCTTCCTTCCTCTCACGCGCGCTAAGTGCTTCGCTATGAATCTCAAACTTAACTTACACAGCCGCTGATGCCGAGCCTCTTGCTTTATGCGCTTGGCTCTACGCGCTTGGCTCTACACACTTGGCTCTATGCACTTGGCTCTGTGCACCTGGCTCTATGCACTTGGCTCTATGCACTTGGCACCGTTCACTTGGCTGTGCGGTTGTCTCTGTGTACTTGGCTCTGTGTGGGCTCTATACACTTGGCTCTGTGCAAGTTTGCTCTGTACAACTTGGCTCTGACTCTGTGCAACTTAGCTCTGTGCAACTTGGCTCTGTGCCACTTGGCTCTGTGCAACTTAGCTCTGTGCAACTTTGCAACTCACTCTGTGTATGTGGGAAATGACCACTTCTGTGATACAACAAAAAGGGCCTCCCAAAGAACTACCCCCCATAAGACTACCCCCCCATATAAAGAGGGGAATGCCCTTGTATCAGGTGAAAAACCCCTTGATCCCACAACCCTGCTCTGTGTAGTTTAGTCCAAAGGCTCCGCACGGAAGAACCCGTCGCGATGCTTTCGGGGGAAAAAAAGTAGTCGAGTAGCCACCTTTCATCGGCTGAGTGAAGCCGAGCGGGCCTTTCACCGCCAAACAGAGGACGGTGAGAGCTGACGCCGCATACGCGGCGCGAAATCTGGCTCGGCATTGCGGTGGGCCGCCACCGCATGATGGCAAGCCCATCTCCGACAACTGACAGTTGTTGCTGGCTGCAGCTTCCGCTTTGATGAAACTGCCACCATGGAGACCCTCTGCCGCTTCTGACTTGTCCAGCTGCTTGATGTCGGCAAGCAATTGGATGCGTTGCTGCAAAAGGCTCGGAAGGAGTTCATACCGACTACGATTTCAACAAAGTAGATGCTTCCCGCTGTCTAAGTACTTCAACTCATGCATAGCGAAGCAACACCCGTGCACCCATTGGCTTCCACAAGCGGCAGGTCGGCATGCGGAATGCGCACGTCCCTGCAGGATGCCGTTGGAATGCACTAATTTTCACACACAAACGTCTCAAAGCTCGATCTCTGCACAGTTTGGACTGGCACCGTCCCATTCCACCGAGGAGACCTGCAAGCCCCACCAAGCTCCAGTGCGAGCTGGATGCGGTGAACCACGCAAATATGTTTCACTGACAGTGTTGCCGGTCCTTTGGGTGCGCTGCTAGCTTGTGGAACGCCTGCAGGGAGAGAGAGAGAGAGAGAGAGAGAGAGAGAGAGAGAGAGAGAGAGAGAGAGAGAGAGAGAGAGAGAGAGAGAGACACAGAATAAAAAACAATGTACAGATAACCACATGGAATGCACACCCCTCGCCTGGCAGGCATCACGTCTTTGGTCAGATGGATACTTAACTGACAGCACTTTCCTCAGCTGGGTGGCATGACCACTGAGCCGATCTCAGAGTGCAACCAAGGCACACTGATCGCATTTCGGACTTGGACATCGGCTCCGGGAGTGCTGCAAGCACATCTGCAAAGACTGCCTGTACTCAAATACAAAAAAGTCCATCTGCTTCGAGATCGGACGATCAAGACTATTCATCTGGATTGGCCCAACAGAAGCTATGCTCACGTGAGGCCATCTTCCAGAGGCCTAAGGCCTCGCCTCGCGCAGCACGGCCATGAGGGCAAAGGGGTTCGAAGGCGCAGTTGACACCCTGACAGGCACATGGGACAAAAAGGCTCCGACTGTTTGCATGCCCGGCCCTGGCTTCATGCAGACATGCCCGCAGCCATTTGAGCCTGAACTCGACAAACGGACCAAATTCAACTCGCAAGGCGTACTGAAAAAGCCGGGGTGCAGCACGAGTGTCCAGCCTTTCCAGCTGCTTCACCTGTCAGATTCCGGCAGACCGACATTTAGGGGCGAGCTGCGTCCACCCACTTGCTCCCCCCCCGCTCAGCACAGCGCAGTCAGAGTCATCGCTACACTCCTCCACGCATATTCCCACTGCGTGCTTCTCCAAGGCAGGACACCCTAGTTCCTGCAAGAAAGCCAAGCGACATAAGCCTCCAAAACCCCATGTCTCTTTGAAGAACCCCAATCCGAAGCTGCTTTGGAAGCACTGAGCGGCCAAAAGTATTAATCATGTTCATTCACTTGGTGGCCTGGTGTCAGAAGCAACATTCAATAAGGCGCCACATTGAACAACTCGTCGGAAGTGTCAGCACCCCATTCCTTCGCAGCCAACAACCGCAACAGCAAACATCCCAGCCATGGCTGGGCACGCATCTTGGAGATGGATTTCCCGACCGAATCTGTCAGGCGATTCGATTGGCGCCGTCCAACTGCGAGCCGATGAAACCAAGGGACCACAGAGTGCTGTGATGCCCTCTGCAAAAGGTTTGGTTGCTCACATTAACACAGCGTCAAAGGGTCAGCAACGCCAGCAACGCCGCATTTCTCCAATAAATGAGGTGAAACTGCAGTATCAGTATCGTGTTTCATTGTGGGCGGCTGCCATGTTGGCTCCTCAGCTGACTCCAACCATCTGCTCCCCAAGCTAGTCCTGCTCTAACCCCACTGTGCTACGGGCTTTGCATCCGACATGTGGCTGCTCGAAATCTAGGGATCCTCTTGCAGCCAGGTTGCCCTGCTGTCTGATTTTCTACTGCAGTTGCCTCCTTGGCAGCTGCCATGGCGCTGGCTGCACCAAACAGCCACGTGGGAACAGGTTGTTTATGTTGTTCAAATCGGCAGGCCTGTGTGTTGGAGCTTAAGGTCCAATACATTCTCAATAGGGGTGCCCTTTGTTACAAACAGAAAGCGCACACACACACACACACACACACACACACCGCTATCATTGAAGCAAGTCGCAGCTTGCCCAGTCCCGTTCCTCGGTCATTGGATGGTGGGTAAACCCCTTCGCGGAACTTAGCAAAAAAGGTTGTCGCGCTTGAAGCTTGCACGTTACCCAGATCTTTATAAAGCGAGGCAGCTGAGGCTCTGGACTTTCAACTTCTGCGCCAGCGCGTTTGTTGTGTCGGCATCATCTCAGGGTCAAGCCAGCACAGATTTCAAGAGCTGAGGAATCCTTGACATTCGAAATTCATTCGTCTCCAAACTTGTGTGGGGAGCACACAGGCACCAGGGGGAGTCAACTCTGCATGGCTGCACGACACCCCTTCCCCGTGTTGCTGATGCAACGTCATGGCTGCATTGCTGATTCAAGAGATCCTGGAATCGTGACAAACCCAGAGCCATGCAAGGTCTGAACCTGAGCTCGCCACCCATCAAGGCGTTCAAAGCCTTCTGGTTATCCTTCCTGAGGGCGATGCTTCGAGGGAAGAGCACACAGCTCACCTGCTGCGGATGTTTAACAATGTTTACGTTGCATGCAGGAAACAATCTATGTAACAAAAGCAAGCGCACGCAGCCAAGGCGCTGCACTATGTCCCAGACACTTTCCTTGGAGCAGTGCGAAATGAGCCATTTTCAGGTCTGGGCTTCTTCTCCCCGGCTATCCGGTGCTGCCCAACTTGATTTCATGAGACGGCCTCTTGCAAGAGCGGAAGGGTCAGCAAAATGCCACCACCAGCAAACAAACGAAAGCAAAGGGAAGTCATAAGTCATCAGTCATCAACATCAATATCGTTAAAGACGCTCCCAAGTGCAGAAATGACTCCAAGAGAAATGCACAGTTTTGCCGACGCATAACTCAGGATTCTGCTGCACATCCAAGCAACCACGTCTCCTATCTTGGCAATTTCCTTGGCGGCTTTCGCGTAATGCTTCACGAATTCCTCGCGGCAGAAAGCGGCTGCAAGCAAGGCAAGTTAAGGCCAATAACTCCTTCAGCTTCAGTCGTTGGGAAATCTATTTGTACCAAAGCACACACAAACCTTTATTGGCGCGAACACGCGCAAACACACAAGCAACAGTCCTTCTCAGCTTCAATGGAAGTCGCCCTGAGGGCGAAATGTCAAGATAGCGTTTGGCTTTGCCGACGCCAGCACCACAGACAAGCGACAATCCCTCCCTTGTTTTTTCCGCATATTTCTGCAGCTCTTCCACACAGTCACCTGGGACAAAAGACGGCTCAGCAAAGCATGTCTTCAAAACTTGCAGCTTGGACACGTATTATGGGAACTGTCACCTTTGCACAGCCAAATGCTGCTCACAACACGGAGAACGCTCAACCATTGCCAAACATGAAGCTACATTGACATGCACGTCAAAGCCTGCTGCCACAGAGTGTCACACATCTTACCCATCAAAATCTCACAAGCGAAGCCGTGCTGCGTTTTCATTCTTGTCCAGCGTATCTGCCTGCAGCAACGCCACGCTGAAGCAGCCAAGGCTTCGAGGGACACACCCAACCAAAGCAACTTGCCGGCCTGGCAAGCTTCTCTAATCTTCGCCGCCTCGTTGTAAGCGGAATCTGCTCCGTGTGATTCGTGTGATTCTGGTGGTTCCCGCCTCTGCCTGCATGCATCATGCTGCTTGCAACTCCGGCGAACCTTGCGACCATCACTGCTTGCCCAGCCTGCTCAGCTGCAAAATGCCAGCCGGAGCGCTTTCACTTTCATGCTGCGGTCGAGCTGCCCTCGGCAACGCAAACAATGCGCAGATGTTAGAACCGAGCATTGCAATTGCTTGGCAAGCTCCTGGCAATCGCTTTGATCTGAGCTGGGCACGGTGTCGTCTGAATACAGCACAACACCACGACAATGCTAAGCACATGATTCGCGGCGGACATGCGCTTGTCACTGCGCAGTTTTGCTGATTGGTTACTGAAATCTGATTGAGTACTTCCACAAATTGTGGTCGGCAACATGCACCGCACGATGTCGGGTGAAGCCCTCCGCAACACGAAAGTAAGGCCTGATATGCTTGATCAGCGCGGTCACACACACAGCCCACACATGAATTGGAACCAGATCACATGCAGGAGGGCGCGCTGGTCTCTAGCGAAGAATCTGCCCGCCCACACCGAACGCCCCACAACTGGAAGCTCAACCTGCGACCCCAGCCAAGGTGAAAGCCATCGATGCACGCCCCTGTCCATCTCGTTCGAGCAGGGACTCGTGAGAGATGGGGACGGTGGAGAGCCGGCTGCTGAAAGGGCACGCCTGGAGAACCACCTCGTTGCTTGCGGTCGGAAAACAGTGCGCGGAAAAAAAAATGGTGAAGGTGGCCGGCATCACATCCTCCAGAAGGATTGGTGCGACAAGGGTGATCTGTCCCTTTTGGCTTGGATGATGCTTCCGAGCGAAATGCGCGGGTGGCGCCACCAGGACGAACAGACGCCGTCGTCAGGAGCCGTCGCTGCGGTACCATTTCGCACTGAGGCATGGCTGCCAGGCGCATCATGGGCAGGGCCCGTCATGCCCGGAGGAATGCGCAGGCGTGGCGCGGCGCAGAGCACGAGCAAGAACCAGACAGACTCGAGACGGTGAAACGAAGAGGCAGGCCTGGGCTCAAGCGGGAAGGCGGCTCGGCGCCGGCCCGTTGGCCCACCTGGCATCGGCGAGCAAGTCGCTCACCGGCGGCTCCGCGCCGTCAACGCACGTCTCCCCGAACAGCGGGAGCTGCAGCAGGCTCGCGGCGAGCGTGCGCTGCGCGGCGACTGCCAGAAGGGCACTTGGCGCGCCGAGCAGGCGCACAAAAGCGGGAGCCACCGACCGCCAACCTTGAGACCGAGGACGAGCAGGCGGCAGCGCCGGCTCCGGAGGAGCTCAGTGCACTTGCGGCGGCGGATCTGGCGCAGGGCAAGGCCGGGTTTGCGGTCGGCCCTGGCCGCGGAGCACCGTCAGCTCTGACAGGGCTGACGACGGTGGTGTCAACCGCGACCTGCACGCCGCCCCAAATGAGCAAGGCGTTGGCCACAACCTCCAGGCGGCGGTCGTCCAGCACCGGCGCGTCGAGGTTGAGGTCGCGCAGGAGCACGTTCTCAGCAACGCGGGCTCCAGCTTCGCGGCAAATCCTGGCAGCGGTGCGCTCCAAGGGCACACTGCGCGGCCCTAACACTCCAGCGCGCGCACGCCGCACGATGGCCCTTCAAGGCATCCAGGGCGTATGTTTTTTCACGCGCATTTCTCAAAGACTCCTTCCCCCCAGGAAACCTGCTTAAGGGGCGTCCTGGGCACCAGGGCAAGCTGTTTTGTTTTCTTTTCCTCCTCGGAGGGGCCAGCGGCCTCACATGCTCACACACAAGCCGGCGAGGCTGCGTGCCTCACCTGACTCGGTTGACGAAAGAAAAATGTGGCTGCAAGCACAATGGTGCTTGAAGCCCGCACGGCAACAACGCCAGGCGCGCACACCCACTGCTGGCCGCAAACCCACGCGTTCCTGCACCACGTTCGTGAGCCCGATCGAGAGGGGACTGCCAACCCAAAGGCTGCAGTGCCAGAGAAAAGCTCTAGCCTGATCGAAATCCCCGGAGGCCTAATCCGCGTTTTAAAAGATGGTAAACCCCCTTATCCGTAATCCGCGCGGTTTATCGCCATTCCAAGTGGGCCTGACAAAATACTACTTCCAGGCATCCACGACTCCATCTTGGAAAAGTGATCCCACTGGGGCCCTTTCGCTGCCCTGATGTCATTTTCGGCTGCCGAGCTGTTCTAGTGAAACGCTCCTTAAAAAGCTGAAAAGCAGTTCCCTCACAATGTAGTTGGGCATCCTACACCAAAACGGTCCAACCCGTAAACCGCGCAATCCGTAATCCGCTAATCATTAGGGATTTGGTTTGGGACAGGTTAGCCAGGAGAGTGCTGGAGCAGGCGGCCTGAAAGGCGACTACCCGGAGCTGCTTGCAGCGCGGCGGTGCCTCGTCTTCGGCGTCGAGGCTGGCGGCAGGTGGAATGGCGCGGCGCGGAACGTGATGCCTCCATGGCTGCGCAGGTTTTCCACCCGTGGGTTCGGCATTATGCAAGTTTCCACGCGCACGGAAGGTGGAGCAGGGCTGACTGAAGACATCTTCCGCCTGGAAAGGCTGCCACCACCCACGTTCATGGAGGCGTGTCTCTCCCCCCCCACCTTGCTTATGGAGTGCTTCCGGGCACTGGAGGCTTCACAAGCTGTTTTTTAAGAGCTGTGCTTTGGCGAGCTGCAGCACAAAGTCCACGGCTTCGGCACTCCACCGCCCACACACTTCAAGGGCCAGCACCAGCGAGACTGAGGCGCAATCAGCTCGGGGTATGTGCGTTGTTTGTTTTTGTGTCTTGTTTTTTATGTTTTTTTTTTTTTTTTTGGTGGCGTGCAACACGCAACGCTGCTCCGGCGGCTTGTGCCGCGGGGCTGCTGTTGCCGTGAGCGGCCACACAAGTGTCGTGATCTGAATCTGGGCGACGGCCCATCAACCAAAGCAACGTGGTGACAACAGAAGGCACTGACGGGGGAAAAGGCGGGGCAGCGGGCCAGCCAGAACGGACACACAACGGGAGTTCGCACACATGCGCGCAGCGCAGTGAAGGTGGAGAGTGTGACCGCAAGATGGCCACACAAACGGGGCCTCGGGCCTTTCAGCCACAGCCAGCACGGCACAAATTGCACAAGGGGCACGCATCGCCGCATGTGAGGAGCCAATCGGGTGAAAGGAAAGAACTCACGGAAAGCACGAGCAATGAGTGTCGACAGGCGGCGCCCCGTCCGCGGCCATGAAGGCAGAATCCGGCATTGTCCAAGAAATGTTGCGGGTTTGCAGCCAACCAGCTTGTCCGCAAGCTGCGCTTGCTCTTTGCCAAGGCTAGGGCAGCCCCAGCCACACGACCCCACTGACACCGAGCGCGGCACCTACTTGGAGTTCCAGGGCACGGCGCGGCTCCGCCTCATTGTCGTCGCTGTCGAGGTCAGGGGGCGCTGGGGTGACAAGACCGAAGCGTTCCCAGTGCCTCGCGCGGGGCAAGGCCCTGGCCAGCCCCGAAGCACAACGCGGCAAGGCTGCCGCCACCTACGCGCGCCGGCGGCGACAGTTTCTAGCAGCAGTCGCAGCGCAAGTAAGTTCGCTTTCCACTGACGCCACTGTTGGGGCCACGCCGGTGGGCGACGTCTGGGCGCGCGAGGTGTCTGCAGCTGGCCGGACAAGGGCGTGCGTGAGGAAAAAAACTGTGGCCGCCTCACTGGGTCACGCAGCTTAACAGGCTGGCCGCTGCCACCTCCCCGGCTACAGGTGGGATTCCTAGGCGCACGCCGGAAAAGTTTCCATCGGGCAACAAACAATGCCTGATGGCCGCAGCGCGCACGATTCCATCTGCCTCAGGGAGGAGGCTGGTCACGAAGGCCCTTGCTGCCGCAAAGGAGGTCAATGCAAACCAGCGGGCGTGCACGCCCGCAGCTCCTCAGGCACGGAGCGGGCCCGAGCGCGGGCCAGGAAGCGGACAAACTAATGGGCCCAACGCTGAGACAAAGGTGGTGTCGACAGCAGCCCATTGGCGATCACCTTGATCCGCCTGTCATCGAAACCGTCAACGGGGACGTTGAGATCCCGGAGGAGGGTGGGTGGTGACGGTGTCCCCGGCAGATCCGGGCAGCGGAACCGGGGGCAAGCAGAACGGTTGTCACGTAGCACATCCAGACACGCAGGCGACGGAGAAGGGCAGGTAAGGACAGCAAGGAACACACGGGCTGCGAAGAGGCCAGCTTGCGACACCAACATGGCAGAAGACGCCATTTCATCCGATCTGTGGTCCTCAGCCGCACGGGCAGCATCCCGCTGCCAGCCGTCCTCGGAGGGGTCAAAGTCGAGGGTGAAGGCTGGGGGGCCCGCGCGCTGGCCCAAGGCAAGGGTGTGAGAGCCGAGGGCTGGCTGTCTGAAAAACAAGCGCCGAGGCGGACTCGGGCTCGGGCGCAGCAAGCTGGGGAAGGAAGGCGTGCAGAACGTCGCGCACGCGGGCTGCCAGCGCGGGAAAGCAATCTGCCCACGAAGCCCTTTAGGCGGCGTCAGCGTGGGGATCTGCACTGCGGAGCCCGAGGCCGCCGCGGCGGAAAGGGAGCTGGGCTCGGGCAGCGGCACGGAGGGGGGCGAGGCCGGCTGCTCGAACTGCAACAAACTGGCTTGAGCAGCAGCGGCTGCAGGTCGAAGCTGAATTGAACCACCGAAGCATCTGCGTGGCTCGATGGACATCATCCGGTTTTTCGTGCCAGCACGCTTGCGCCAGTGGTCAGGCGATCGTAGACGGACCGTCTTTCTTGCAGGCGCAACGCGCGCTGCTGCTCCGGCGCTGCCTCGGGCTCTGCCTGCGCCAAAGACCAGTCGTGCTCAGCCGCGAAGTTGTGGGGAAGCTCACAGGGCAGCACGCCGGAGCACATAATGGGCGCGAGCGGGCGCGGCGGCAAAAGCCACACCGCGGGCCAGGAAGGCTCGGGAGTTGGTCGGGCAGAGCAGCATGGGCCTCGCTGAGGGCGCCGCAGGGGGTCGCGCGGGCAAGTTGGAAAGCGACAAAAAACTTCAGTTTTTGGACATCGACCACCACGCAGAAGGTCGCGCGGGCAAGTCAGAAATCGTAAAGTCCTCAGTTTTTGGACGTCGACCTTGCAAATCCCCGCAGAGTCACGCGAGCAAGTCAGAAATCGCAAAAAGTCCTGTTATTGCACATCGACCACGCAAATCCCCGCAGAGGGTCGCGCGGGCAAATCAGAAATCGTACAAAGTCCTGTTTTTGCACATCGACCACGCAAATCCCCGCAGAGGGGTCGCGCGGGCAAATCAGAAATCGTAAAGAGTCCGCAGTTTTTTGGACCTCGACCACGCCAATCCCCGCAGAGGGTGTCATTTTCGCGGGGTGGGTTCGGTCCCACCGCACCGCCTTGAGAGAATAACTAATTACTTTCGTGTCCAAATGCCTCGTGCAAGTTTGGCTGTGTGATATCTCGTGCAAGTTGTTCTCGTGCAAGTTGGCTCGTGTAAGTTGGCTCGTGCAAGTTGGCTCATGCAAGTTGGCTCGGGCAAGTTGGCTCGTGCAAGTTGGTTCGTGCAAGTTGGCTCGTGTAAGTTGGCTGTGCAAGTTGGCTCGAGCAAGTTGGCTCGTGCAAGTTGGCTGTGCAAGTTGGCTCGTGTAAGTTGGCTCGTGTAAGTTTGGCTGTGCGATAAGGCTGGTGCAAGTTGGCTCGTGCAAGTTTAGCTGTGTGATAAGGCTGGCGATTGTACCGGAAGAACCCTTCGCAATGCTTTCGGGAAAGAAACGGTGTGAGAGAAGGATGTGCTTTGAACCCACGGCCCGATTGCGCTGCGCTGCCGTGGCCAGCTGGCGATCGGATTTTTTTTTCTGCGCGCCTTTTTTCTGCAACGTGGTCAGCTCTGCATAGGGGACCCTGGGCACCAGGGTAAACGTTGCACGCCAGATGGCTGAAGCTTGCAGCGCACGGGCTTGCGCAACCTGGCGCAGGAAGTCTACAGCCTCAGCTGCTGAAATCGTGAGGCTGGCGGCGTCGGCTCAGGGAGGGGAACAGCAGTGTGGGGGGGGGGGGGGCTGCGAAGCGACCTGTTCTGGGGAGGGGGACGGCACCGACATGAACTGCAATCAGGATCACAGGGCAGGGGGTCCAAGGGACCATATGGCGGGTCGACAGCCAAGACCCTGGGCCCATGTTGCTCACAAGCGGGCTGGGGCGGGATGTCCTGGAACGGCGGGTCGGAAATTGCGAGCGACGCAATCCAACGCAAGCAAAGCGACCCACGAGTTGTTTGATCGAACCCGGCGGCGGCACAAAGGCGGCACATGCTGGGGGGTGGGACAGGCACAGCTTGGGCGCCTGCAGGTCGTGTGTCTGACGGGGCTGGTGGCACAGTTTTGTGACACACAGATAGAAAGGAAGGTGGCCGACAAGAAGGGCGCTGGAGGAAGGGTTGGCCTGCCCGATGGTTCATGAAGCTGGCAGGGATCCAGCGAGCCCATCACGCGTGTTCACACGGTTGAACCCCCCGTTTTTGTTCTTGTCATTTTTCGCCGTTTTTTGTTTCTTTCTTTCTCGTGTGTTTTTCCTTTCTTTACTTCTCTGAGCCTGGCCTCCGGGGAGGTCTGCTGTTTTTTTCCCTGGTCAGCATCCAGGGACGGCTTATTTCTGTTGGGCCCGTCTCCCAATTGTGGCTCCGGCCGGGAAGGCCAATCCGAACGAGAAACCAAGGGCAGCGCAACCAACACACCGAGATGGCGACCCGTACCATAACCTCACGTACTGCAGAAATTTGCACGCACCTGGGCAATCCCGGAGTACTTGCAGCATGGCAATGCGACTGACATGGTCATAAGCCCCGACACCGTCTGCGGACAACAAAGAGATTTCTGGACAAGAGCCTGTCAGGTACTCCAAGGTGTGCACGAGTGCACCAGACTTGCCCTCCAATTGATACTCACAAAGGGGTTTAAATTCTATTCATTCCAATTACAAGACATGGATGCT
Organism: Effrenium voratum; assembly: GCA_963377175.1. NCBI lineage: Eukaryota > Dinophyceae > Suessiales > Symbiodiniaceae > Effrenium > Effrenium voratum. Next base: position 499,425 of record CAUJNA010003562.1, read on the forward strand.
TCGGCCCCGGGGCAAGTCGACAAAGCATCATGCAGCTGCGCGTTGGCGCTGCAAGGAGCGCAGGGTCAACTGCGCGGCCTCCTGGCTTTCGCTGATTTTGCAAACAAGCGATCACCATGTCTCTCTGAGCGAGCAGAATATCCGACGTGGAAACGCCTCTCGGATCCTCGCGGGATGCGCCGGTCGCACGAAAGCAAGACACGGGTGGCTCCCATGTCCCGGCAACTTGGACAGATGCGGGTCGCCCCTGCGGACCTTGAACTGCTCACCCCAACAGCTGCTGCCGGCGCGAACAGCCGGCCCACTTAGGCGAACTCTCGGCTGCCGGCCGCGCGCTGACGACCCTGCCCGCAGACCCCCGTCTGACACTGCAGAAGCGCAAGCGCGTGACACGGCCGTCTTGTCAACTCTTGCAACCTTGCTCGAGGTAGGAGGGCTGCCTCCCATGCCGTCGCCCAGCTGCCCCTTTGTTTCTTCGTGGTTTTCGTCTTCCTTCCGCAGCCCAAACTGCTGTGCCAGCGTTTTGGGCTTCGTGGGCCACAAATAGCTTGGGCGTGCTGGGGCGCAACCTGCCCGGCCATCCACTGCACATCCAGCCGCCCAAGCCTTGTTGCAGTCTCAGTCGGGGCCCTTTGCCAGTCGCTTCCTCACGTGTGGCAACCCAGGAACGCCAGGTGTGCACAACAGCGCTTCCTCACTCCACCAGCCCCAACCTTGGCCCTCCACTGACTGAGCGGCCGGACTGGACTGACTGGCGAACTGACTGACTGACTGTGTGGCACAATTCCTCACCCTCAATGCAGACCCACCCCACAACAGATCGCCACTGAGCAATGTCCAACAAGCTGGCTTCGTGTAAGCGGGGGAAGTGTTGGTGGCCTCAAAGTTTATCTATCAGTGAATCAGGGGAAAACGAAGATGATGACGAAGGCGGGCGGCACGCCGCACAACTACACCCGCAAGCGGATGCGCAGTTCTGTATGCAAAAAGCCCTGCACATCCTGCAGAGTGGCGCCTGGGCAACAGAATTTTTCGGCCAGGTCAACGTTAGCTGCAGGTTTTTCTATGCTACCGGCGAGTATCTGAGGGGAGGCGGCTCCATTAGCCACGACTCTGCTGGGTCAACAGGACACACCAAATTCATATCCTTCTCCTGAAAATGATGGGGACATGTATAAAATGCAGCATGAGTTTACAGTTTGTTAACAAGAACGATCTTCAGCTTGTAACGTTGAGAATGTGCGGCGGAGAAGCGTGCAACAAGGACTGGGCAGGAAGACGTGGCGCAGGAACAGGTGACAGGCGCATCTGTGCGGCCGGTTCAGTCTGCGACTGCGAGCAGGTCGGCTGGCAGGGTTGACTCAGCCTGCAGGCAACCTGCAGAGTGCAACAAGTGGATCTTCCTGTCCCTGGCTGGGATACACAAACAAGCCAAGTTCATCCAGGGCTGGCTCGGAATATCTATGGGTCAGTTCTGTTTCAAGGGCTTTGAGTGGACACCTCTCGTGCCCGGTGCAGGCAAAACGGCGCCCTGACAGCAACGCCTGCAGATTGAGCCTTGGAAGGGTCAATTTGGATGTGTCTTCCCCGTGGGTTTCAACAGCGTTCGAAGGTGGTCACAACACGGGCGTCCGCAGCGCATTTTGCCAGGAGCTTCAAGGCCGGATGGATAACAAATGGATAGCTTTGAGACAAGGGTCGCTGCCATGAAAGCAAGCCAAGGCACGTCTGGCAGCTTACGATTTATGATCCGGTCTTGGAGCGTTGTGCGTGGTGGCGTGCTGGTGAGGAGTCAAAAGTCAGCTTCATTCTCGCTGTTTTTGTTGATGCGTGCTGTCTTCAAACAGCCTTGGCCCTGGCCTCCGCACTCAACAAAGCCACACAGCTTCGATGGATGGCTGTGGCTCCGACCGTGCACCTGTGAAAGGCCCACAAGAGGTGAACGGACTGAGGTGGGCAGCCTTGCTGCTTAGCACTGCGCAGTCCAAGAACGAAAAGCCAGACGCGTGCAGTTGCCGTGTGTTGTTGTGCGTCCAAGCAGCATGGATTGACAAGGTGTATCGATGGGAGCCATTGGTGGCCACATCCCGGCAGCCAGCCGCCAGCCACAGGCGACCTGGCTGGGTGCTGCACAGGGTAAGGCTGACGTGTGCAGGATGCCAGATGCCGAAGGGGCCGCAAGCCACGGGCAGCCGTGGCTTCCGTAGGCACACACAAAAGGTGTGATATTTCTGGCATTGTGCCCCTCGCGGCCGCATTTTCTGTCATTTGGTCGGTGGCGGTCTGCGGGTGGCAATTATTTACAAAAGCCTGTTGTTGGAGGTGTATTCTGCATGTTGCTTGGCAGTCGCAAACTGTCATTTGGCTGTGAGCTATGCGTGCGGTCTTCCTTGAAGCTGCTGACAGCATTTTGGCCTGCTGCGCACCTAGATCGTCGAAACGCAAATCTGACAAAGCATATGAAATGCCCAGCGTATGTATTGCCATCATGAGTCCTTGCCCCAGACACTCCCCTCCCATTCTTTTCAAGGACGCAAAGCCATGCACGAATTGGCAATTCCAAGGCTCGGCTATAGCAGCCAAAACTTGATGATAAGATGAGAGAGCAACTTGTTTCGAGTTGGCAAAAAGCACAAAAACCAAAGCATGCAAGTTGCTTGCTGCAGCTCTCAACACACACAGCTCCAGCCGAAGTCTTGCAACTCCCAGAAGGTGATGCCTCCAGCCTCGCAGCCTTTTGGCAACAGAAGGCTGCTAGCGAAAAGGAATAAAATCTATCATGCTGCCAGCAAATGGTAACATGCTATAAGTGGGCACGACTCACAATGGACTTTCATGGAATGACCCACATGGTGCCACATGATGCCAGCTCTTGTGTAGCTTCAGAGGTCCAGGTGCCCGCGACAAGAGATCTCTTGCAAGCACTACGCGTCCCAAAAAACGGCTGCTTGTGGTCATTGCCCATGGCAGGTCTAACTCCCTTTCTCCAGGCTTTGATTTACAAGACAAACTACCAGACCTTGCCCTGTTGAATCCGAACTCATGTCTATTTCTACATTGCTTCACATACCTGTCATGTACTTTCTTCAGCAACGAAATCTCATCCCTGTGCAGTACACATCTCGCACTTCCAAGACTTATCTTGTGAACCTTTCTTCTCCCAGTCCGGGGGAGAATGGTGAAGCTGTCCCACTGCATGACATAAATCATGATTTTTGGTCGCCGGCTAGTTGCGAGTACAACAAGGCGTCAACGTCTCTGTTGAAATTTCCAGAGGTCCCGTTTAAGCACTGTCTGGGCACCCCCCTCAAGCCCCGTCTACACACACATCCTGGCAAAGGCCGCCAGTCATTCACGCTGATCTAAGTCGCCCACTCCAAACCCTAAGTCCATCACTGCTGAGCATGTGAGATTGCTCAAGCACTTGACCATGACAAAAAACAACATCTTATGGCACCAGCTTGCACTTAATCAGCAACTTGAGACAGCCCTGAGTGACACACCTTGAGGGCACGAAAGTCCCCCCTGAAGCATTGGGTATGAACCTCAAATAGACGTGAGGATGTTGATTGCTAGTTTAGAGGAAACCCCCCAACACCAAACCCTAAACACGCACGCCAGAAACAATCCTGCCTCAAACCAGCCAAGCTCTGCACTCCAAACCCTAAGTCTAATTCCAGTCTGAAACGATCCGAAAAACTCCAGCCTTCAACAGCCCGGTCCAGCTGCGACACCGGCAACTCTTCAGAAACAGCATCACACCTGAGTAAATACACCCTGAGCTACACACTCTGAGCAACACACCCTGAGCAACTCGATCGCACGACCGTGGCCAAAAGCCTTTGAACTTCATTGAGAAGGTTCGAAGTCGATTGTCGAGAGCATAACTCTCCAAACACCAAGCACTCCTGCCAGAATTCAAACACAGGCTGCGGGGCAATGGAGCGTTGGATCCAGAATTATGCATTTCTCTCATTGTTCATGTCACGCTTACGCCTGGTTGCTCCATAAGTTCTATCAAACCAACTACAGGAAATTCTACAGGAACCCCCTGAGTTTGCTGGGAATTGGGCTAGTTTCCTGTAGAGTTTCCTGTAGCTGGTTTTTATGATAAGTGTATTGAAGTCATTTTGGAGGGCGATTGTACCTGTTAGAAACTAGACCGTGTCTGCTTGTAATTTCTTCCCCCTTTCAATAAATACACCCTATTAATAGAATTTGTTCTTCCCTAACAGCCGGGTCGTTTAGAATAGGCCTTTTCTAAACCAATACTAACCTGCTGATTTCGCACCAATCCCGCCACCAGTCATATTAGGAGGTATACCTGCACATTTTGAAAAAAAAAATGTTAAGTTTACCTTTTCTAGTCTAAATTCTTCATTAATTGTAATTCCAAGTTTAAATTGCGCCTTGTACTATTTAAGCCACGAAAACAAAAAACAACCATGAACGGTTCTGTTTAGATTCGTTACTCGGAAATTGTGATTTTGACGGTTTTCGTGTCTGGAAAAGGGAGCATTTGGACAAGGACCGAAAAGGGAATCCGGGCGAAGCCTTAATTTATGAGATGTGTCATCTGTCCCCCAGCCAGTAGTATTTATTCCTGGGGGGTGATGTTTGTTATTATATAGGGGGAAGGAATTGTTGATCTGGAAAAACAAATTACACCAGCATGAGACCCCAGATAGCGGAGAACAGGTGGAAGATTGCACCCTTGACCTAGACCGCAAAGGCGACTCAAGCCATTCAGAACTTCCAACTGCCCCAAAACTGCACCCAGCACCAGCTGTCAACCTTGCAAAAATGTCCCCCCACGTCCAAAAAGTACTCGCCGCAGCACAGCACCTGCACCAGCACCCAGCCGTGAATCTGCGCCCACCCCCGCTCCAACACCAGCAGCACCAGCACCCCAAACTGCATGCCCCCTAGCACCCAGCCATTTGTCTCGCACAAAGAATGTCCCTTCTGTATAAAAAATTAGAACCCCTATAGCTTTCAGCTAGCTGGCAAAAAACTGTGATTTATGAGAGTTCTGGGCTGGGACCGTCAGGATTGTGTTGGGTTATTGATGTTGCCCAACAATCCGAACCTTAAGCCAGCCCACATGAAAAAGTTTGCAACACAGGTACTCGCTTCAGACAGACCTCGCAACGTTGTTTGTCCTTCAGAGCCATATCTCAACGGTGCTTAGTTAGAGACCTATAGCTTGAAGGGCAAGCGTGCCCAAGCTTTCGCTGAGAGGTGCAGAGCGTCTGCAGCTTTTGATCAGCAAATGCTTTGAACAAGGCAAAGCGGGGTGGGAGGGTGGGTTTCATCAAAACAAGGGAAACTTGAGGAGCGGGTGAACGAAAGCTAGCAGTTGTTGCATGAGATGGGTCGGTGACAGAGTGGATTCAGAGGTAGCTTGTGTACAGCGAGAGGCCCGGCAAGATTCGTAGGATGCGACACGCAAACGCACATGGTAGCGTGGCAAACCTTGAAAAATGAAAACAACGAGAGGCGTCAGAAGCTGTCTTAAAGCACCTCTGGGTTCTGCATGCTGCGTGTGCAAAGATTCTTGCGAGGTGGTTTACTGAGAACACTGAGGTCTCAAATGAACAAGCTGAATCGGCGGAACATGTAAAAGTGCATAACACCAAGTCCCAAACGGGCAAACCGAGACTGCTGAAACACTGAGCCACTGCCCGGGGAAAGGGGTGGACCAAGGAGGAATCGAGCCTGAGACGGGGGGGGGGGGGGGGGGGGGGGTCTAAATAATTGATTTTTTTCAATCTTTTCGGCTCAAATAATTGAAAAAATCAATCTTTCGGCAATTGAGCCCCTTACCTTGCTTACGCAAGGAGAAACTTCAGCTAGCTAAAGCTAGCTTTCGTGATAAAATCCTGTTCACTGCTTCAAGCCAATAACAGGGGGACCAGCCAGGAAAAAGCAAGGCAACCGTGAAGGCGAACGCACCGCTTCTTTTTCCATGGTGCCAGCCCCTTCTCCTGCATCTGATGCGGGGCCTGATACTTTAGGGTTCTGCGCAACCACGTGCGCTTTGCGCGCCAGGGCGCATCATGCGGATGCAAAGTCAACGCTGACTTATGGGGCCAGAAATCATGCGGCCTGAAGCAATCTAGGGCGCAGTGAAAAAGGCGGAGAGGTTCCCTCTACTAAGCTGATCCCAGGTGTTACACTCGCCTGGTATATGCGAGGCTATTGTGGACCATTTATGCTCATGGGCCCATGCAGCAACGAGCTCCGCGAAAATTTGTAGGGGCAGCAGTGGTGAACAGTTTGTTCACCCCAGCTTCGGCAGCTGTGTCGTCCGTCCCTGTTGGGATGCATATGCTGTGGCTTGCCTGACCCTTGGCCGTCCATGCGATGCGCATCAGGGCTAGCTGTGCGAGGGTTTCGAAGCATGCTATAGCGTTGAGCTTTTTTGGTGAGGCAAGGCCACTGAGCTTGGACGTCAGCGTAATCCCAGGTTTCCAAAAACCGTGTCAGGGATCCGCTGGAAATAAACCATCCACCTACGCCGACGGTAGTGCCTTCGGCGCACGCACCGGCTGCGGCTTTGCACGCAAGGGTGGGCTTACCTCGAAGCGGGCACGCGAGGTCCAGTTGCACGCACTGCAAGAGCCACTCCAAGTTGGCTGTGCTAGGTTTGGAGACGCGCCTGTGTTCGGCGGATGGATCGCCCTTCTCCAAAACTTTGGAGCCCGGCGGCATGAAAATGCTTTGGAACCCATTCACCGAAATCACCCTCAATTCTATGCCTACGCTGATGCTGGTAGCCCATGTAAGCAGGCCCAAGACCTGTTCCAAGAGCTTATGCTTTACGCGGCTGGACCTGAGAAGGGCATGCAACTGTTCCTTCAATTTTGCAGTTTTTTTCTGGCGTCAACTCTATGGTCTCATATGCAAAATTTTTGCACCAGCCGCACCAGGTCAGGCTGTCCTGGAGTTTCACTTTTTCCACGAAATAGTCCTGGCTTGCGCCTCTCTGCGCGCATGAGTACTTGGTGCGACAATACAGGCGCTGAGTCTGCTAGCAACAAGTTTTACTCCTCTCGGGCCCCTCTTTGCTTTGTAGTCCAGCGCCTTGCTTTGCTATCAATCGTACGGGGATCCATTTGGATGTTTCTCACATCCCCGCAGTCTGCAACGACGATTTTCTTTCAGGGCCGTCAAAGGCCACGTCATGAGTGGGGCTTGCAGTAGCGTTCCTTTGACGCTGGCAGTTTAACGTGGAGGAAACGGTTGCGGTCTGCTTTGCTCTGCTTTTGAACAAAAAGATTGCTCGCGCTGGCTCGCCTTAGGAACATGTTGTTGCTGGGTCTAGGAGAACTGGTAGTCTGTTTACTCACTTCTTTTTTCCATGGCACATGCACACATGTGTGTGCCTTTTTGGACCAAGCAACGTGTTTTTCTCCCACCCTCTCCTCCCTTTTTGGCCCCCCTGTTCTAACAGTGGGGAGGCGCCTGAGGGTTGCTTTCGCTTCGACCCTTCTCAGGGTCTGACGTCAGAGTCGGGACGCTTTTCCATTCTCCTACACAGACCTTGATGGTCTCGCATTTGCACCTTATTTCGGCCATGTGAAACATGGCACAGCCGAGATGATGCTAACTTGTGCATCACTTTCCTGTTTCTTTTCCGGTTTTCTTCAAAGAAGAATTCTCGGGGGGTCTGCTTTGCTCTGCTTTTGAAAGACCACATACCCACCGCCAGCGTCAAAAAGATTGCTCGCGCTAGCTTGCCTGAGGAACATGTTGTGGCTGGGTCTAGGAGAACCCCGCATTTGGGCGTGGCCTTCGCGTGATTTACTACAACGACAAAATGTCGCGCGTGTTGCCACGCGCCAACCCACGCTGTCCATACGAGGCTGTACGCGGTCAGTGTATAGACAGCGTTGCATCAGACAATCGCTGCAGCGGGCGCGTCGCAGATGCGCGCGACAGGAATCGCTGAGCACACCTGTACAGTGCGTTGCATCAGCATCCTCGCACTCGCGTCTTGTTTCGGTGCGCCACAGATCGCATTCGCAGCGCGCGACACAGAGCAGAAAAGTCTTCCGAAGCCTCCCCACCTTGTCACTGCGCATGCTCGATGAATGCGCGCATAGGCTTCTCTTGCGTTCAGGCCCGGACGCGTCCAGAACAGCACCGCGACTGCCGCGCTTACTCAAATGCCATGGAGAGAGCAAGAACATTGGGGATCGCTCCCCAAATGGTCAGCAAGGCAGACTCAGACGTGGCATGGCACACTCCCATCGCTTCGAGCAGAGCATGCCATTTTGCAGCCAGCATCCAAACAGCGAGCAACTCGACCAGCTCGCTTGCTTCCAGTATTTGGTAGCATTGCAACGCAGCCGGCGCCCGAGAACAAGTGCAGTGAAGCTGCACCCATGCCTGCGCAGCCAGCAGCAGCCTTGACTCGCGGCGCGCAAATCTCTTTGCAGCATTTGACGCATACACCAAGACCCCTCACTCCGACTTTTGCGCCCATGTTTAGAGGAGCCCCAACTTCACACCAGGGCGGCCTGTTTTGCAGCACGCACCTTTGTTTCGCCTTGCACTCCACTCTTTGCTCCCAGCGCGCAGACTGCGTGCTTGCAGTATCGCAGATCTGATCAAGCCGCATAAGAATCGGACCATCCCAGCACCCAGCAAGCGGCAGCCTGTCCCCGCTTGCGTGTGTGCCCTTCCAGCCCGCTTCAAGCAAAACACGCCAGGCGTACGTAAGCTCACGTGGGACACAGCTCTAAGCTGCACGCCGCAGCGCAAGCCTCGCAATCGCCTCAAGCCGCATACAAAGCATCCCTGACACCTTTCACACCTTCCACACTGGCACAATATTTTAGACGCGTGCGAAGTTTCTTGCACTTCATATGCATTCTATGAACCTTGCAGATTTCTGACATCCTGCTGGACGACCCGTCAGAGGTCAGGCGCACCACCTTCCGCTCAGTGCGTCTGCTGAACGTCACGGCTCTGGACGAGCAACTGTCCAGCCTATGTCTGAACCAGCCGACACGATGTTGTAGCGGCATGTCCAGCATCGCTGCCAGCGAGACCTTCGCGTACCAGCCGGCCCCACGTACGGCAGAGGACAGCGGGAAGGGAGCGTTGGCCAGCCCGTTGCCTGCAGCGCGCCACGTCCTGTCCCTCTTGCACGTCCGTCCACAGTTCCAGGTCGGTGTTGCTCGCGAAGCACATCCCGACCCTCTTGGCCCCGTCGTCCTGGGTTGTCACAGCACGTCGACCTTGCACACCAGCGCGCCCTTGAAGTTTGGCTTCTTTTTGTGAATTGGAGAAAAAAGTCTGGTCCGATGCGCGCTATGATTTCCAGCGCGCTGAGCACCAGCGCGTCGCCCTCTCAATTCGTCGGTCAGCGCACGGCAAGGCGGGCAAGGAGGCCAGTCACTGGCCCGCCGGGCAGGCAAGACCACGGTCGTGGGCAACTGCGTTAACCAGATCCTGGAGAGCGCGCGTGCTCTACGCGCTGCCCACCGCAGCATTCTGGCTTTGGAAGGACCGAGCAGACGAACACCTGGGAGGGCTGCCGAGGCACTGCAAGACTTACCTGATCCTCAAGTCCACTAGATTGGCTGGCAATGTGGCGATACTGCGGCGCTTCCATGGCACAGCGCAGGGCCGGAGTGCTGCGAACATGGTGTCCGCCCGCTGCAAATGGAGTGCTCTGCAAAGAGCCTGCTCTGCAAAGGAGAGTGCTCTGCAAAGGAGAGTGCTCTGCAGCAAAGAAGCGTGCTCTGCAAAGAAGCGCAAGTGTGCTCTGCAAAGAAGCGTGCTCTGCAAAGAAGCGCAAGTTTGCTCTGCAAAGAAGTGTGCTCTGCAAAGGAGAGTGCTCTGCAAAGGAGAGTGCTCTGCAAAGGAGAGTGCTCTACAAAAAAGCGCAAGTGTGCTCCGTGCTCTGCAGAGGAGAGTGCTCTGCAGAGGAGCGTGCTCTGCAGAGGAGAGTGCTCTGCAGAGGAGAGTGCTCTGCAAAGAAGCGTGCTCTGCAAAGGAGAGTGCTCTGCAAAGAAGCGTGCTCTGCAGAGGAGAGTGCTCTGCAAAGAAGCGTGCTCTGCAAAGGAGCGTGCTCTGCAGAGGAGAGTGCTCTGCAAAGGAGAGTGCTCTGCAAAGAAGCGTGCTCTGCAAAGAAGCGTGCTCTGCAGAGGAGAAGTGCTCTGCAAAGGAGAGTGCTCTGCAAAGGAGCGTGCTCTGCAGAGGAAGTGCTGTGCAAAGGAGAGTGCTCTGCAAAGGGGCGTGCTCTGCAAAGAAGCGTGCTCTGCAGAGGAGAGTGCTCTGCAGAGGAGAGTGCTCTGCAAAGGAGCGTGCTCTGCAAAGGAGAGTGCTCTGCAAAGAAGCGTGCTGTGCAGAGGAGAGTGCTCTGCAAAGAAGCGTGCTCTGCAAAGAAGCGTGCTCTGCAGAGGAGAGTGCTCTGCAAAGAAGCGTGCTCTGCAAAGGAGAGCGCTCTGCAAGGGCGTAAGCTGTCAGCGCGCTGGCGTCCGCCTTGGAGGCCTGCAGCCCCGAGATGGAGGCGTCTCGACTCGCGAGCTCGGAGGCCAGCGCTGCGGCGGTGACGACGCCCAGGAGAGCGTTGGCCACCTTGGTGTCGACCTCCAGCGGCGTGATCCTTGCCGCTATGTCTAGGGAGTGCTGGCCCACCACCGTCTTAAGGCCGTAGTTGGCCGCCACCGTGGCCAGCGTGGCGTTGTTGGCCGCGATGGAGCCGTTCATGGCCGCCGTGGTGCTGTAGTTGGACAGCTTCAGACCCACGCCGTCCGGGCTGCTCTTCGTGGCCAGCACAGCAGCGCTGCGATGCTGCTGCCGTGCGCGGCCACCTGTCCGTCCGTAGTGGCCAGGGCCGCCGCCGTGGCCAGGGGCGCAATTGCCGGCGCCAGCGCGCTGCTAGCTTTGAGGCCAGCTCTGCGGTGACCCGGTCGTCCAGCGACTGGATGGCTGCTGCGTTGTTGCCGGCTGCCGTGTTCACCGCCAGGTCTGTTACTTGTGCGTAGGGCGTCAGAGCGAGGGCCAGCTGCCCTGCAGTGACGTGCGTGCCGTCAGTTACCTCTCCGTTGTCCAGGACCTCCGGGGTGTACAGGTCCTTCAAACCGAAGCTTCGGAAAACTCTCAAGGTCTGCCGGCTTCCTGCCTCTTCGGGCTTGGTCGGATTGGACGAGGTCTGAAGAGAAGGCGTTGGGACAAAGTTTGCGCAAGTACGTGTCACCCCGTGACACAGTCCGGAAAGCGAGGCCGGCTCTGCGGCTTGGAGCAAGGCCAGCTCCGCGGCTTTGGTCTTGGAGCGAGGCCGGCCCGCGGCTTCGGTCTTGGAGCGAGGCCGGCTGTGAAGTGACCGTCGGCGCCGGTCACTTCGTGAGACATCCCGTGCTGAAAGCAAGACCGCACCAGGCCCGCGCCAGGCCCGCGCCAGGGTTTTTTGGAAGTACCGTGGCTACAATGATTTGACCGGTGGCGCCGGTCAATCGCGGCGCGCACGACGCTCGAAAATTTCGGGACAAATCACCGAAATTTTCGGCGGTTCGCCGAAAATTTCGTCACTTTGGCTACCAGGACATGATACCTATAGCCTAATGCAGAAACTATGCGTGGCGTGCATAGTTTCATGGGTCAAATACAAGCGTGCTACAGCCCTCCCCCCAGAAAGGACTCAGGGGAGGACTGGAATTTTTTTCCTGGGAAGAATTCCGACCTCGGTGGAAGCCGCACATGCCGCTCATCAACCACAAGCTGCGCGCTCTCAGCCGAACACGCGCGGCGCAGTGGGCCAGCTCTGCGGGGCGGTCCGCAAACGTGCCGCCAGCATTCCAGAAGCGCGCGTGGGCAGGCAGCTTGGCCTTCAGCATCCAATCGCCGCCGCGCGATTGCCTCACGGAGGGCAGCAGCCGCTGGCGCGCTGCCTCGGGGGTGAGCTTCGCCTCGAAGACGCGCTCGGACGCGGCCGCCAGCTGCTCTATCAGATCGGTCTTGGCCCGCTCCCAGAAGAGCCTCGTGCGCTCGTCGGTTGCGAAGCTCACGCTGGGGCGCTGGCCCTCGGAAAAAGCCCTGGGCTCCCATGGGATTTCCAGCGAAGCTTCGCTCTGCCAAAACAGCGGCTCCAGGCTCAAGAATTTGCCACCCTTAGCATTGGAGCGCACCTCGCCCAAGTTCCACATGCTTGTCTGGCTCGTCATCCTTTTCTGTCCCCGATTAAAACAAGCTTTGTGGCACAAAGTCGATTGGCCGAGCCTTCGAGGCGGCAGGCTGGGAGGTCGTCTCCCTGGACATCGTGTCGAAATTTGAGCCCACGATCCTGTGCGACATCCGGAGCTGGGACTACACGCTGTTTCCGCCGGGGCACTTTGACATGGTCTGGGCGGAGTACAGCCGAGCTCTGACGATGCGCCCTCGACGACTCGAGGAGGGCGACGTGCTGGTGCTCAGAGCCCTTGAGATCATGGCGCACTTCGACCCGCTCATGTGGGTCATCGAGAATCCGGCCACCGAGCCGAGGGCTGCGCAGGAGCGGCTGCCGGTGCGATGCGTGGTGTCAAGAACGTCTCGTGGGACGCTGTACACCGAACCCTCCAGCTGTAATACCAACCACGTAGAAAGGTGTGTACGGTCAAAGCCGTTATAGCCGAACCCGTGTAAACGTTGTAAGGGAGAAGGAATAATAGTTACAACAGTGGTCCTGACAAATGCAGCGCAAGCGAAATGTTTTCCGCTCTCAATGCCGATCACGTATGAACGCAGCTACACATAAGATCTTGAACCTCAATTGTGTCTTGAGCCAAATGGCGATCAATGGAACCTGGTAAGCAACACAAACACGGACCTCAGAACAGCTTCCCAATTTAGGCACGGGGCCAGGAGGGTTTTAACATCCCCCATTTGGGTCGCATTGTTCATCATGCGGTCCAAACACCACAAAACGTTCCACTGGCCACGGCTTCAGCTACGAAACTGTGTCGTGCACTCTTTTACTTGCTATCGCTACACCGTTCATTCATTGTGAAACATGCCGGTTCGATTGATAATGAAACATGCATCCGCAAATCGTAGCACATTCCCATATGCAGGTGTAATATATACACTATCGTCACGTCATTTGACAACCATTGAACATCCCAGCTGCCGCATTTGCGCATCGCGCAGCCGTCATCCATAGGAAATGGGTTGGCCATAGAAGTTCAACAGAAGCGCCTGCTCGTAAGCAATCTGCATATCACCGGCGAAGAAAATATCGGTGAGCAGTCAATGCAAATCATAGCCATTCCAGATACCATGAATAATATACATATACGTAATGAAAAGGGAATCATCCATGAGGTAATAGTTCCATCCATGAATATCCGGAATGTCATAGTCGTCGGAATATGTAAACGTATACATATCCATTCATCTTGGACGCATGAAATCATATCATGATGTAAAGTCGTTCCATCGCAACGATGTTGATGAGACGCAAGCAACGGATGGGGACTAACCCACATCGTGCCGCAATCAACATCTGCGGCACGCGTACCTGTCCCCAATGGACAGTCGGTGAGTGCGTCGACGGAACTCTTCGTCCAAATTCTTTTAGGCTTCTCGCTTCTTGTTATGATCCTCTGGTATCCAATGCCCTTTTCGAAGGCACCAATCCAGCAGAGGTGTATCGCATTTATTCGGGTCGATGGCCGCAATAATGGCGCTCACATTGACCGAATAACCATGTTTGCCAAGGTTCAGGCCATCCCTCACGAACGATATATACTTACAGTTGAAAGCCAGTGAAAAGCATCTGAAAATAATATCACCCACCGGGCGCACGCGGTCCTTGACCAGGAGCTTCATTTCGTCCTTGGTGACGTCGAGGATTCTTGCTGCAATCCACAGCTTGTAGAATGTGTATAATCCCTCGCACTTGCACACCATCATACGAATGTAATCTTCACGCTCCTCAGCCGACCGGAAGACCCTTGTCCGAACATTCTCGGATTGAGAAATCTTCAGCACCGTTGATGGTAAAAGGATCCCTTCCTGATCGTGCTCAGTCATGTTGGGGTACTTCTTGAAGTCGTTGCGGTAAGGGCAGCCCGGTCTCCCCTCGAGCCCGGCATTCATCGTTCTCTCCTCACCACCTTCGAACATCCCCCACATCTTTGACATCTGCAGTGCGATGAATCCCGCCATGTATTGAGCTTCGCGCGGCTCATCAAGGCAAGTCGCCATCCGCTGGGTATTTATGATATCCCGTGATGCCAAATCAGTGTCGCGGTACTGCCAACCGCCATCTTCCTCTTCAGACACGTAGCCGGATGTGTCCTCCGCCTCGTCATCATCCTCCTGTGCTGCCGCATCATGGTTGGCTTCTTCTTGCGCGCGCCTGGCATCACCCGAGACATTGGGCTTTTGGTTGTCCTCATCGTCGTCGGAATTGATGTTGATGTAGAACCTCCCGGCGGAGAGCAGTTGCGCTTCACATTCCAGGCATAAGCAGAAGCATGTGGGGATTGCGGTCGCACATGACGGACATATCCGGCACCTCAGTCCTTCCCATGTCTCGTCATTCAGGATGACGACTTTGCTGATCTCGTCCCTGACCTCGTTGGTCTGCGCATCGAACTCCTCCATCTTGTTGTCCCGATAAAGTTCGCACGCACGATCGACCATGTCTTTGATGTAGTGCAGATTATCGGCACCTGCCTCGGTCTCGGGCATCCTCTCGTTGATCCTCGCGACGTTCTGGAGGAACATCGCAGCCGACTCTTGGGATGAGTTGACGAAACCAGGACAGATCTCGTTCTCCACACATTTCGAGTACGCTCTCTTGATGTCGCCGTACTCCAGGCGTTTCCCTCCGTTGCTTTTACCAATCCAAATGGACTTGACCTCATAGAACGGGATCACGTCAAAGACCATGAATGTCCCATTTGCCGCGACTCCAGCTCCATACCGCGCGAGGGTTGCACTGGGAATGTAGATGATCGCAATCGGATCCCCCGTCCTTACGTCGCTACGTTCATCTCATCCCATGGAGCAAATGCTCCAGTGCTAGCCTGTTTCCGCCATCGATTCCGCCGGGGGCAGGTTTTCCACATACGTCACATGGAATGCTCCTCCGAGAGAATCACCCATGTTTACGGAATACCTATTTGCCAGTGCGGATGAGCTCATGAATCCAAAATCACTGTGACCAGTTGTGACTCGGATGCACCAAGGCCTGTACCATCCATCGCATCTGTTCAACATCCTGTCGATGTCATCCCGATCCAGGCCAGCGTTGGTCATCTCCTCCCTGGCCGCCCTCGTGTCATTCGGGTTCATGATGCTTGGAAACCTTGCTGCCAGGACCTGAAATCTCGATTTCTTATGTCCGGACTCCTGCCACTTGATCACTTCCATGATGCCCATGTATCGTTTTGCTCTCGAGGTTGTAGGTGGGAATATGTCGTTGTTCCGGTCGTCAATGACTGCATCCATGTCGACCCATCCACCTTCGTCGCATCTGAAAACACTTCCTCGGCAATTGCCGATTTTGTGCCGAAGGACTCTGCATAGGTTGTGAGATAGCTGGTTTGCTTGATCTTTCGTAGCAAACACCGAGCGATCATCGCCAATCCTGCATAGTGGAGCACCGTCAAACGGAGCAACGCAGAAATTGACGCTCTTGCCAAGCTGCATCACATCCACCTGCTCAAGGTTGGCACCTTTGGGAAAGTACCTGGGCGTCGTCTTGAACGTTCTGTTGTCCCCGCACGGATTGTGGGTGAGGTCCACGCCACCGCATTGTAGCTCTCCTCCCTCAGCCGTGTCAGCCATCTCCACCAGGTTGATGGTATAGCTATACATTTCAATTGTTTCTTTCCCTGCTTGTCCTCCTTTCTTGCGTTCCTTGGACGTTGATGAGGACGGCTCTTCCGTGTCCCCCATTTCTTCATCCGAGGAAACAGGATCACTGCTGAGTAGTTCACGGATCTTCTTCATCGCCTTCTCATTCCCAGCAGCCTCCTCATAGTCCTTGCAGTCGCCGTCGTGGGCCAGGTTCGCGCACCTCATACAAATTCCCATCTCTCCCATGCACTTCTCCATTGATTCCAGGAATCCGAGCGCCGCTCTCCGCCCATCAATCACTCGCTGCTTCTTTTCTTCTTTCTCAGCGTTGGGCTGAGAGCTTCGGTTCGGGTCTGGTACTTGACCAAGACCGTCACCTTCGCCCTCTGCTGCCTTTCTCTTGGATCCTTGAGCAGCAGGCTCGGTCATCAGGGATCGCGGATGTCTGGGCTTGATCTTGTTCATGATGTCCAGCACTTCTTTCGTGGGCGCCCCGAGTTGCGCGGAAGGTTTATTCCGCTTTCGGTTCTGGCCCGTCGTGTGGCTCACGTTCCCGTACGATTGACTGCTCGAACTCCCTCTTGATCTTCCATACATCCTTCCACAGCGGGGGTTCGTGCTGAAAGTACGACATCACCTCAAAGAATCCCAATATCATCTCGACGACGTCCCCCAAGGATTCCTCATTCGAAGTCTGTCCCAGGAGGTCATACATCGTCCCCTGATCGAGCACGCTCTTGATCCATGATGAATAGGCCACGTTGCCAAGATCCTTGTCTATCACGAAGATGGAGGTCCTCTCCTCAACTCCCTCGGAATTCTTGCACATGATCACATCCCGGGATGCACACAATTGCTTCCCGTGACCGTTGTTGAAGAACTGTGCTGCATGATCCACTGTCATGCTCACGAAACCCACGTGGGATAGCTCCTTCTTCAGCTTGGAATATGCGAGTTCCCGAATAATCGTGGTCATGGCCTGAACATTGTTGACGTCCACCATGAGATTTTGGAGATCTGGGATTGCAACCACGCATTCTGCGATGAGTCGCGTGTATAGCTTCCTCCCTTCGGTTGATCTCACAACACCGTTCGTGTCCGCATTCCAGTTCGCGCAACAGTTCACGCAAGAAGTGGGATTGAATTTTGAGTTTGATCCGAGCACCTTAGACTTGTTCACCTGCATCTCTCTCACACAAAGTTCGCAGATCAACCCACTGAGCTCGGTGACCGAATACCATCGAAGACGTTGATCATTGACATCGGTGTTCCCAAACGCATCTTGTCCGCCGTGTCCTTCGTCCTGCCGTTCTTGTTTCCGCTTTGATTGAGCAGTGAAGGTCGGCTTGTACTCAAATTTCACCTTCGACTCCTCCATGTTCTTCGGGACATTGAAGCGAAGGTCGGGCTCGTTTATGCATGTCTCCTCCAGCTCTCGCACGAACGCGTTGCTTGGTGCGACCACGTCAATGGACTTCTCCACCAACAATCGCTTCAGGAGGAAATGTTGCAGGTTCGAGCTTGCAGGGATCTTGTAGTTCTTACCTGTGAGCGCGTGGGCAACGCGCCACAGACGATCATTCTCGGTCACCAACGCGCCTGCCGCCTTGCAGATCTCGCTCACCTTGTTGGCGATCGTCCCCAAGTCCCCTCTTCCTCCATGGACCACAACCAGGCCCTTGCACGTGTTGACGAGGTCGGATATCCCCTTTTGCAAGGAGTCAATGATGGGGTTGGCGGTCACCTGCCACCCACACCCTCTCATGTACACCCAATCATAGAGCGACATCCAAATGTGCACCGACACAGGTGAGTCATCCATGTCTCGCCTCCGTCGTTCGATGATGAGCTTTTCCAGTTTCTGTAAACGGGAGATAATACTCATTGTATCAGTGGGCGAGGAGACTTGCTCACTCGACCCATAGTATGATCTGTCCTCGATATTTGTCCATCCCTGCTCGTTGACCATCATTTGGAAGGTCTTCGTGCTCCCTTTCGCATTGACAGCCCTCAGGGGCCAATCCAGGACCAAGAAGCTCTTCTTCTGAATCATCATGTCGCGAATCGTTGCCTCACCAATGGGGCCCCTCTTCAGTCCCTTGATGATCCGGATCAACCGTCCAGGTGCGTTGTCTGGGTTCTTCTCTGCCTGGATCAACGCGTTGATGGCTTTGGCGCGCGGAAGGCGTCCAGTAATCAAGCATCCTGTTTGGGCACACATGAAAGCATATAGCTGAAGCCATGCCGCATTCCCCTTTCCAACATATGAAAGTATAATCTTCTCCGCGCTGGTCTTCTCCTCGAAATGCAACAGCGAAGAAGTCAGACATCTCAGCATACACTCCCAAATGTCGCGTTCTTCCCTTCTGCGAGACACGGCCCAAACACAGTCTGTATGATTGGGTACCCTGTGTTGGTGTCTATGTTGAACTTCACATTCCCTTCGAATGAGGTGTCTGTGTCGAGTCCAGCAGTTGGGTTGATGATTGTCCATCTGTCATCATCACCACCGGAGTTCATGCGGAATATGGAGTCGATGATCTCGTTGTCGATCTTGACGGCATCGCTAGCATACGACCCCCCACTTGAAGCTCCCTGCTGGGGGACTGGCCCACCAGAGGTTTGGGTCCTTTGCCCGGAGCTCGACGCTGACTTCTGCTGTCGCTCCGTCTTCCGCGGCGGTTCCGTCTTCGATGACCATCACCCACCACGTCGGCTCCTCTCCGATCGCGAAGTCCTCGGGGTACCTCTCCAGTTCCCTCTCGACTTCGTGAATGGTGCAGTAGGTGTTCTGGTAGAAGTCGATCATGACGTCCTTCTCGGCTTTCTTTTCGATCTCTTTCAGCCAGCTTACCCACTTACGCCGATCTTGGTTCTCAGCGGCCCTGTCAGCCGCGTGTGGTGCCAAACTGATGGAGTTGATGTTCATCGCAGGCAGCTTTGATTCGTAGATCATGTCGATACACCACAGGAAGTTCCTGGCGAACTCGATTTCTCGATAGAGTTCTTTTAGCTCATTCTTGTCCGGATGGAAATAAGCTGTGTACGATTGATCCCTAGCATGCCTTTCACCGAGCAATGGCTGCAACCTCCTCATGATGAAGGAAACGCACATGAGCGAGTTGATTGCCCCGATGCACGCGTCAGAGATATCACTGGGGGTTGACCCACAGATCATCCAGCGCAAAAGATTGTGCTGGTTAGCTTCTTCATCTCTTCTCAGTGCATATGCGAGGTTCTTCATCGATGCGCGCAGCTCATTCTGGTAGATCAGCCCAAGGTCCCAATTCTTCTGATAGTCGTCCTTTGCACCACGACCGTAGAAGTCAAGCTTGGGGGCCTTGATCACGCTCAACGTGAATACTTTCCCCCAGCTTCGATCTCTGAATTTCGAAATCCTCCGATCGTGCCTTTCAAACTGTGCAGTCGTCAGGAACTCCTCGGAGCTCCTCCACCTTCTTGACGACGAGGTTCTAGTTGGCTCATCGCTGATGAACTCTTTGTATACCTCCCCGACCTGGGTGTCTTGGTGGAATGCAGCTTTGAACGACCGTTCTTCATTGTCCTCGGCCACACCTGATGCGAGATCCCAGCTATCTGTGATGGATCTCAGCATGTCTGCCCCTTCGATGCAATACTTGGTGACGTTGAGCAGTTCAGGGTTCTTTGCTAGTAGTGATGCCTCACCGCAAAGCTGGTTCAGCGCCGCCACGATCTTCTTCCCTTTGCTGCAGAACTCCCTCCAACCAAGCATGCATTCGTCAGCAGAAAGTTGTCCGAAAACTTTGCTGATAAATTCTAATGCAACCCTCATGGATTGCCCTTCTCCTTTCATCATTCCGCGGCACTTGGCAGAGTAATACGCTGAGTAGGCGTAGATAGCGGAATGTCCTCGATCCACTTTATGCACATGCCCAGGTCGCTGCCCATTTCCATTCTCTTGGGTATTCTTTTGCCCTCCTCGATGGCGTTCTTCACGAGGTTCCCCAAGAATATTGCCGCTTGCCTAGATTTCCCAACAGGCACGCAGAAGAATTCATTCGTATTGACGACGGTCGCATTGGCAGCCATCTTGATGATATTCTCCAGAACCGGGAAAACCCAAAATAAGCAGCTGCGAATAAAGCCACAGAATAGTCCCAATGTGAGCCCAGCTTCTGATCGAGGTGAGGGACTGGCCCTACTCCTCGTCGAAACTTGAGGTTCGGGACTAGCCCAGCTCCCCGTTGAAACCAGAGGTTCGGGACTAGCCCAGCTCCTCAGTCATAGAGTCGGGGTGGTGCGAATTTCACACGCAGTAGCTTGATGCTTCCGCGATCTCCCTCGCGTAATGCAAGCAAGAGCGAGTTTCAATGGTGCCGGCTGGAGGCACTTTGCTCGAGCACGAAAACGGCGGAGGATCACACCCACAATTAATGACGTGTACAACTGGGTTTCTTTGGTTTCCCGACCGGCACAAGGTCCATGCTCATGGTTTCCATTACATTTCTTAGACAACGAGCTGCCAAGGTCAAAGTTCCATGAAACAACTCTCCATGGTTTCTTGTTAGGAAACCTAAAACAAAGATCCTAAACCCTGGGGCTCCTATCCCATGCACACGCTCATCTGTTTTGAGCACCAAAGCGCTTCCGGTCGACATCTGGTTTCTCGTGAAACACATGCAACATGCACACAACTCCACATGCTATTCCAAGGGATCCATGGGGATATGAAAAAGTTTAACACCCCACCTTGAAGTTAGCCGAAGTCAGGCTTAACTTCACCCTTGCATTCATTCTTCACCTCGGGCTCTCCTGAGCCTTCTAACCAACTCCATAGCATCATCGATCTCTACAGATCTGATCCTACTCTCTACACCATGGTTGAAAATCAAAGTGTGCTCAGGATTGCACACCTTGCAGCATTCCAAATTCTCCTGTTTGCACTGTACACACAGGATTTTGCGTGTCTGGCTGTTCTTGATTCGCGGGCATTCCTTGTTATGATACTTTCTCCCAGTTGGAGTAACATACGCATATGCCAGATCCTCTGTTTGAGTTCCAGCATCTCGACTGCTCTTCCGAAATCTCTGCATCGTCCACCTTGTTGCTTTGAAAACACAAGCCATGAAAACTGCACATATCATCGCTGCAACTCCAAGAAAAATGAAAATCCCAAATTCACCGTCATCTGCTTCAATTTCACCAGTCTCTTTGCCTGTTGTTGCTTGAATCATCTGAGAGACCAGCAACACGTTCATGATTGCACGCACCTGCTTGTTTCCATACTCTCTTTTCAAAGTAGACGCCACTCGCCTTGTCTGCTGTGTGAGTGATTCCTCCAAAACAAACTGGTGCCTCTCTGCAATGCCAATCTCCTCAAAGATACCATCATCATGCGTTCTCACCATTCCTAGAAAATTCAGGAGCAAATTCCGCCTTGCTGCTGTCAACCGTTTTGTATTCAAATCAGCAATGTTCTTCTTTGTACCCACTGCATGTATTGTCAAAATCTCATCCCGAATTGTTTTCTGCAACCAACACAATCTCGCAGCGAAATGCTTCAACCTACCAACTCCAGACCTCTGCAGCCATTGCCTGGCTGACGATGAATCACTGCGAAGTTCCAAATCTGTCTTTGCACACACCAGAAATTCCCACATGCTGTGCAACTGAATAGCTTCTGCCCCACCTGAAGTCAGTGCCAAAATCTCAGCTTCACAAGAAGATAAAGAAACTCCCTTCTGTCCTCGGCAATGACTGTGGATAGGGATCGAGTCCAAAAAGACCACAACCGATGATGTTGAACACCTTGTTGTTTTGTCACCACTCCAATCACTGTCGCAAAAACATTCCACCAAATGATTTTGATGTACTTCTTCTGCATGGTTCAAGTTGCTCATCTTGCTCTTGCCTTTCTGGCTGTATGGCATCAGCACACCCATCTTCTGATGACCAAGCAAATACAGAATTAATTGCTTCATGCACGTTTCTGCTTGAAAAGTCGGGGTTTGCTGGCAGCAGCCACGGAAATTTCTACGCCTTTGCCTTAACTAGCATTTTCACAAACAGGCTGAGTCTGCCCTGCTGTCTCTGGCCAATGCCAGACCAGATTTGAAGCTCTTGCACCTTTTGCAAGCTGTCCTTGCCAGCAATTCCGGCCATGCCCACGCAGCCCTCCGCCCAGCAGCCCTGCGGCCATGCAACCCTCCGCCCCGCAGCCCGCCTCCGCGGCCTGGCAGCCCCGGCCGCGCAGCCCGCGGCCAAGCAGCCCTCCGTTTCGCAGCCCGCCGCCCCGGCCGCGCAGCCACGGACACGCAGCTCCGCCCCGCAACCCGTGACCTCGGCACTTGCTGTGCCCTGGTGCAGCATGCCCTGGTCTCGCATATATGAACTCAACATTTTGGTCGCATATTGGATGTCGTACCTCTCTTGGGCCAGATAGAGGGCCACTCCAAGGGCTGATCTGAAAAGCGAAGTTGCCTCTTGCTCCAACTCCTCGCTTGTATCGACATTCCCAAGCAATTGGTGTTCTGGAACATTCTTGTACTTCCTGCTGCTCACATTGTACAGCTTCGAAAGTTGCTCCACATACTTCTCGTGACACAGTGTTACAATTCCATGAGGTGTGAAAATGAACACCTTCTTCAGGTACATAATTCGCTCATTGCTTCCCACTTCACCTTCAGGGACAGGTCCTTCCACTTGCAATCTGAAGTCTGCCTTCTTCAGCTCTGCCTGTAGCCACTCGGACTCACCATCTGCTCCTGCAAGTAGAAGATCATCAACATGTACATTCACTGCCATACTTCTCACCTTGTGCTTAAACAAACTCGGCATCAAGATACACGATTCAAATCCAAGCTTCATTAGCACAGAGGAGATCTTGTCAAACCATCTTGTTGCTGCATTCCTTGACCAGGTAGGCATCGATGCAATCTCCAGACAAATGCCTCACTGACATTCAATAGCCTTCGAATCCATGGTCTCAGTTTGACAAACACCGGCTCCTGCTGCTCTGCCATCAAAAAGGCATCACCAATATCTACTGCTGTCAGCTTCCATCCCAGAAGCAAATGAAGACACATCATCAATCGCACTGTTCCTACACCTGATGTAGGAGAAAATGTAAATCTATCAGAGGCTTGTCCTGCCCGGAATTCACGGCCAACTATCCGACACCGTCGCTGCCATTCTCCATCTCTGAACCTCCAGTCATACACCTCAGTCAGATCAATGAACTTGTCATCACTGCTACAACTGATTGCTGGAACCAGTTCAACCACTCCAAGGCGTTGTAGCTTCTCGACTTCCTGCTTACCAGCCTCAAACTCAACTCGCTCAAGATCTTCAGGTGATAGCTCAGGTGGTTTTCCATACTCACCTTGGCCCAAGCTCTGTTCCCAAGAGATCTCTTCAGCATCAAGCTGTT
The DNA here is from genome assembly GCA_963377175.1 of Effrenium voratum. Classification (NCBI taxonomy): domain Eukaryota; class Dinophyceae; order Suessiales; family Symbiodiniaceae; genus Effrenium; species Effrenium voratum. The sequence continues at coordinate 522,640 of CAUJNA010003562.1, forward strand.
CCTGAACGTCTTGCTCCCAATAATCGTCATCGGTCTCATACTTCACCACCTGATGCACATGCCCAACTGAGCTGCTACTCCCAGGTTCACCTTGCAAAGGTCCAGTGTAACTCTCGCTTGCTTTGTAGGAACTGGTTCTGCCTCTGCAGGACTCACACCTCTCTTCTGTTGTGTCTCAGCTTGCATTGAAGAGTCACTACTCGAGGTCTCTGAGGTCTCACGCATCACCAGGGTCCCATCATTGCTCGAAGGGGGATCACTTCCTGCTTCATCTTGAAGAGCTCCTTGCTCATCTGCACCTTCTTGACCTTCTGGTACTTCTCGAATCACTGGCAACGGCATTCTTAGTGAAATTTGTGGTTGCTTCGCAATCTTTGGGCTCCATGGGGAAATCTTGATGTTCTGCCACAAATCTGAGCGCCACGGCTGTGAGCACCTTCTCACAGATCTTGTAAGAAACTTGCCTGTGGGTGTCAGCAAAATCTCCATGTCCATAATGTCCTTGCCAACCCAGAGCCCACCAGTCCAAATGCTCATACCTTTCCTCACAACCGGCCGTTTCAGTCCAAAAGCAAATTCGCCAAACGGCAAAATCTTCCCGGCAAACTTCCTGCCAAATACCACTTCATATGGAGTGCACTTGATTGCTGAATGTTCATGAAACCTGTTCAGTAACCAGGCCGAATGACAGAGGCTCCATGCCCGGATTGGATGAAACTCATCAAATACGCAATTGCACTTCATCTCCACATGGCACACCAATGCTGCTGCTTGTCTGCGCACTGTTTGGATGTACCTCTCAACCTTTGCAGTACGACCCTTATGGTACGGTTTTCCCAACAAGTAGGTTGCTTTGTAGCCCAACTGCTGCCTGATCTTGACCACAAGCTCCAAAAGGTTTGTTGTGGCCTTCTCACCATCCATGACAAACACCACTTCATCCTGCAAATAATTCAACTCCAGTGAAAGTCCAACCGCGGCTTCTGCCACATGCTTTAAAGCGCCTTTCTGCACCGGCAAAACGCGTCCATACCGTGACCAACTGTCTATCGTTGCCAATGCAGGTTGGCTCTGAGACAGAAACAAATAGTCCATCTGGATATGCGGCTTGTCTGATTGATCTTGCACAAACTCTGCTGAGACAGGGGCATGATCCTCCTTTGCCTTGGTCTTGATGCAAACTTCACACCACTCAGCATACGGCAAATGAAGAGCTTCATGTTGATATCGCTCCTCATCTGATGGCTCTCGCAGCTCTGTGAAATCGTCTGCGTCCTTGGGGCAGCTGGCGGCGATGACTGCGTGGCGAAGCAGCAGAACGAGCGCAGCAACTTTTCATTGTGGACGCGCAAGATGTGGCTGGCTTCGGCGCGAAATTGCTCATGCTGAGCCGGAAAAGAGCATGCAGCGTACTCGTATCTTTCATCAAAGAAAGACAATGTTTGCTGACGCGTCTTGTATGTGTCGTCTTCCTCTTCTTCTGCAGAAAGATCCGAGTTGCCTGCTGATCCGGAATCCGCATCGTCCACTCGCGCCTGCCTTCGGCATGCTTGCACTCTGTCGACTTCTGCCTGCTTGAAGCTGCGTTCCTCGGAGGGAGTTCGCTTGCTTTGATTTTCTCTTCGCCACCTTGTCGTCCTGGAAAGGTCTTCAAGCTCTCCTTCGGCTGGCTTGCGGCCTCTTTTTATCCCCATCTGGCAGCTATGCGCTGAACTAGCATAAGCATTTTGACCTAAAAGCGCTTGGGCGTACAAACCATGCAGCTGAGTGCGGCGCATGTGACATCAATCATTTGTAGAAGAACTGGAAACGGATGAAAGGCGCTTTTTTGTTTTTAACGTGACGCCAATAGACATCTGGCGCAAACCGAAGGCAACTGAGCGCGACACATTGACATCAATCCCTTGCAATCGAAGACCTCAAGAAACTGGAATTACGAAACATTTTGAAACACAAGGTCCGAACCGAATGCAGCTGAGCGTGGCACATGTGACATGATTCCCTTGCAGTCGAAGACCTCAAGAAGCTGGAATTACGAAACATTTTGAAACACATCTGGTCCAAACCGAATGCAGCTGAGTGTGGCACATGTGACATCAATCCCTTGCAATGGAAGACCTCAAAAACTGGAATTACGAAACATTTTGAAACACATCTGGTCCAAACCGAATGCAGCTGAGTGCGGCACATGTGACATCAATCCCTTGCAATCGAAGACCTGAAGAAACTGAAATAACAAATGGGCAAACATCTGCTGCAAACCGAAGGCAGCTGAGTGCGGCACATGTGACATCAACCCCTTGCAATCGAAGATCCAAGAAACTGGAATTACGAAACATTTTGAAACACGTTTGCTCCAAACCGAATGCAGCTGAGCGTGGCACATGTGACATCAATCCCTTGCAATCGAAGACCGCAAGAAACTGAAATTACGAAACCTTTTGCAACACGTCTGGTCCAAACCGAATGCAGCTGAGTGCGGCACATGTCACTTCCATCCCTTGCAATGGAAGACCTCAAAAACTGGAATTACGAAACATTTTGAAACACGTCTGGTCCAAACGCAATGCAGTTGAGTGTGACACTCGTCACAAACGCAACCTGCTGGCCGGTTGCATCCTGCTGGCCGGTTGCATCCACAGACGATGGTCAAGTTGACTTGCAGAAGCCCTGCCTCGACGGGTCTTCTCGACAGGCTCGATGTCCAGTCTGATCTGGCCTTCGACCTGATCTGCCTTGAGGATCTTTCTCTGCACCTCCAATGGCATAAGAAACAAAGCAAACCCAAACATCGCTTTCCCGAGACGCTGTCAGCAACAAAGAACGAAAAACAAACCGAAACCCTTCCCGCTCCCGGACGTTGAAGCGCACAAGCGCTCAACGTCCCTCGCGCCCCAAGCGCACAAGCGCTGGAGCACGAGCGGAGCGGAAGGAGTCTCAGCGTTTATTACGAAACAGTTTCAAATCATGGGCGCGTTCGTGACTTTTTGGGACAACGACGCGGGCTCCAAAATCCACTTGCTGGCCAACCCGGGGCAGGACGTGGCCCGAGAGAGAGAGAGAGAGAGAGAGAGAGAGAGAGAGAGAGAGAGAGAGAGAGAGAGAGAGAGAGAGAGAGAGAGAGAGAGAGAGAGAGAGAGAGAGAGAGAGAGAGAGAGAGAGAGAGAGAGAGAGAGAGAGAGAGAGAGAGGGAGAGAGAGAGAGAGAGAGAGAG
>CAUJNA010003563.1:0-112500 GCA_963377175.1 Effrenium voratum
ATGTATGTATGTATGTATGTATGTATGTATGTATGTATGTAATGTATGTATGTATGTATGTATGTATGTATGTATGTATGTACGTATGTATGTATGTATGTAATGTAAGTAATGTATGTATGTATGTATGTATGTATGTATGTATGTATGTATGTATGTATGTATGTATGTATGTAATGTATGTATGTATGTATGTATGTATGTATGTATGTATGTATGTATGTATGTATGTATGTATGTATGTCATGTATGTATGTATGTATGTATGTATGTCATGTATGTATGTATGTATGTATGTATGTATGTATGTATGTATGTATGTATGTATGTATGTATGTATGTATGTATGTATGTATGTATGTATGTATGTATGTATGTATGTATGTATGTATGTATGTATGTATGTATGTAATTTATGTATGTATGTATGTATGTATGTATGTATGTATGTATGTATGTATGTATGTAATGTATGTATGTATGTATGTATGTATGTATGTATGTATGTATGTATGTATGTATGTGTGTATGTAATGTTATGTATGTATGTATGTATGTATGTATGTATGTATGTATGTATGTATGTATGTATGTATGTATGTATGTATTTAATGTATGTATGTATGTATGTATGTATGTATGTATGTATGTATGTATGTATGTATGTATGTATGTAATGTATGTATGTATGTATGTATGTAATGTATGTATGTATGTATGTATGTATGTATGTATGTATGTATGTAATGTATGTATGTATGTATGTATGTATGTATGTATGTATGTATGTACCCCCCCCATCTTCCGCCGGCTGACGCGGTGCGAGGCATGGTGTGCCACTGGTACCTTACGATGCCCAGCGGGCAGACAGCGCATTTGCGCTCGGAGGTCTTCACGGTGAGCCCGGCGCCCGAGCTTCCACTGGGCGTGACGCGTTTTTTTCCGAGGCGACAGGGGGGGGGTGCCAGTTGGGGTGTTTGGAGAGGGAAGCAAAGCGGAACGTTTTTAGTTGTTTGGTTTTTTGTGCCTTGTTTCTCCATTGCTAGTACGCAACTACATAGACTGATGATTCAATTGTCTCTGTGCATGGGGACGATGAAAGGGGTAAGGCATGGTTTTCCACCAACGAGTCAATCGATCCTGCATTGTAACAACAACTTGTTGTATAACCCAAAGGCGTGCGCGAGAGGCCTCAGAGCTCATGCTATATTGCCATATTGAGGACTGTCGGATCACGAACTGGGATACATGTTCCGTTTGATCCCTGTCCCAAAGCAAGCATGTGATTGCTGTGAGCAGCGCCCAAGATCCCTGTAAGCAGTGGTTGGTAGGTGATTCTACTCCTGATTTATCAAGATGCAACCATTTCGGCAGAACCGGCAAGTCAATGGGTCTTGGTCGCTGCTCACGTGTGCCGGTTTACCATAGGCTTTCAAATCACCTTGCTTACAGCCTCCATTGTCCATGGCTCAAAACACAATTTGTATGTGTATATATATATATATGTTCTATCTACAGCAATGCTCCATCAATGGGAGGGCCTGCAGCTCATGACCGGGTGGGTAGGCCCAACAAATACAAAGCAGGTATTGAGTGCTCCTGTACGATTGCCTGGCAATCAACGCCCAGTTGCGGACGTTTGGTATCAACTTCAACGTGTTGCGCCCAACACCTCACAACTGTCATTTCGGTGTGATTTAGGATTGCCGAGCTTGTGTGTTCCTCTTCATTTTGCCCAGTGGATCGCAGTTATGTTGCTCTTAGTGTTTAAAGGGTTGCTCTGTTTCCAAAAGTTGTCCTATTACATCCGCAAGGGACTCATTTGTGTGTGTGAGAGAGTTGTTTGGTGTTTGTCGCTTGTCGTGTGTTGTTTGTTTCTTTGTTTGTTTGTGCGTGTGTGCCTGCGTGGGGGGTCTTGTGTTTGATGCTTTTGTTGGTGAGCCAAAATAGGGGGACCCTAAAAAAGGGCGGTTGCCCTTTTGGTTTCCCTTGAAGCCAACCCAAAAGAGGGCATCCAAACTAAATACCTTACTCTTTGGTGCAGCGTGCACTTTCTCAGGCGGTGCCAAACAGGTTCAGCTGGACTGGTGCGTCATGCTGGCATGGTTTTGCTGCAGTCCGCGTTTCGGGAGATCCCACACACTTCCCATCGAGTTCAGCCAGGATCCAAAGAACCGAGGGAGCTGACATATATAGCTGAATTGTGTCAGTCTGACGCAGGAGTATAACGCGCATCAAGCCTCATTGATGGAGCGTTGCCAATTTTTGGCGAGGAAAAGGGAGCTCGGGGCTCATCACAAAGACAGGCTCCCTTTGCAGGAATATTTGTTGTTGCTCTATGGTTCTAATCAAGTTTCTCATATTTAGTGTACCATCTATGGTAAACATGACGCATTGCATTTGCAGCTTGTTGCCATCGGTCTCCCAAACTTGACGCCAGTTGCCGTTTCGTGTTGCATCGGATGTGGCCAGATTCCCAGGCTCAACACTTGTCCTTTTTCTTTGGGCGGAGGGTGTCCTTCAGCCGACTTCCGAAAGAAGTTGCTCTTGCTTTTCCGCGGCCGCTGGAGGTCAGGAAAGGTGTTTTTGAGGGTACCCTTTGCTAGGTTGGTGTAAAGGGCACCCAACAGGAAGACCACCATTTTCACCCCCACGCCCCCCCCCCCCTCCCTTCTCTTTTGCGCATGCGCATGTGGACCTTGTGTCCAAGCTTGGCCAGGCATTTCTGGTGCTGGATACCGGCACCAGGGCAGACGTGCGCCCGGTGGCCCATCGCAGCCTGAAATCCGCGGTGCGGTCCATCCGTGCCGGGCGCAGTAGGGTTGGTCACTGACCCCTTAAGGAAATAGACAACCGTAGGGTTTTACTGAAAGCCATGGCCATACCCCACTGATTCGGAGTTTTGAGAATTGTAAACGCTTAAGGCCCCACGCGTTGCCACAAGCAAACCTTACCAAAGCCCCACCCGCCCCACAACGCATGCCATTGTTTATGAGGAGCATCACTGCTTTACAACTGAAATTCACAGAAAGATGGCAATTCACACCCTCTTCCAAGCATGTGGTTTCAATTCACCAAGGTTCGGCTACTTTTCCAAGCCTTTCTGGGATGTATTCAACGGGCACCTTAGGTAAAACTTTCAGGGGAGGGGGAGGGGGTACTTTTGGGAGTGCCCTTGTTTTGGCGCTTGTTAAAAGACAATCGCTACAACATTGGTGCAAGCCATTTTGGCAAGATCTTGCTGCTGGAGGCAAGCAACCTGGATGTTAAGAAATGCTTGCCGGAGGATGCAGGAGCAGAGAGCAGGTGGGTGCGGATTCTTTTGTTGGGGATCGGTGTCCTTTTGGGCTATTTTAACAGGAAGGCCTTGCTTGGTTTGCTTGTTTCAAAAGGAAATCAACTGTTTCCATTTTTTTGCAAGCTGACCTGCCGGTGAGGGGTCGATCCTGTGCAAAGAGCACTCTTCAAAATGGATCAAACCCCTGGACTCGTCTGGGCCCTGTCTCAGGCCTGACAGTGGCCGATCTGGCTGGCAACCATTTGGGCCCGAAGCCCAGGGTGCAGACGCGTTGCGCCGTTGACCGCGCTGCCAGCGCTGGCGGGTCGCAAGAGGGAAGCGGTGGGCGTGTTTCGACACTCAAGATGGACCAGCGCCTTTGTTTGGCCCATTTCCCTTAACGAACCCCTGGACAACCAAGGGAAGTCCCTTGCTCAGTGGACGCGTGTGAGGGCACCTTGTTTTTCAGGAGATCATTGCGAAGAGTTCTTCGGGTAGATTTGTTAGCCTTATCGCGAGCACCTGCGCAGCAGAATGCACGAGAGACGCGAGAGCACATGTCGAGCGCACACGCGGAGCAAGATGCACGAGAGCACACGCAGAGCAAGAAGTGCAAGAGCACGTGCAGAGCAAGAAGCGCAAGAGCACGTGAAGAGCAAGTTGCACGAGAGCACATGCGCGGCAAAGTGCTCGAGAGAGCTTCCGCAGCACGTTGCACGAGAGAGCACGTGTAGGAAGTTGTACAAGAGAACACGCGCAGCAAATTGCACGAGAGAGCACGCGCAGCACTCGAGAACTCGTGCGCAGGAGTTCTTAATAGTCGTTGAGAGCAGGGCGCGCAAAACGCGATTCTCATGATTGTTGGGATTGTGGTCCTTGGTAGGGCTCGTTTGGGAGGAGGCAGTGACTTTAGCCCAGCATCTCCGGACAAATCACGCAAGAAAGTTCTTATCTCGGACTTGGACGGGTTAAAGCCACAGTATTTTTTTTGAATAGAACGACTCGGTAGGACCAGGGTTGTTTAAGGCACCTTGTTTAACTTGAGGTTGGAGAGTCCTGCCCTATTTCTGGAATCTCCTCGTCACAGGAGGTGGGTTGAAGCGGAACAGATACCGGGGCACCTCTTAGTCTGCATAAAATTGTAAACGCTTCGCGTTGCCCGCCTCGGCCCAGCCTAGTTTGAGGGAAGGGTCAGGAACACCGAAATCCAGTGTTGGGAAGGTCCGAATCCTACTGAAAGCTTGTGACCGCACCAGTTCGCCCGTGCTAGTTCGATGTTCGGAAGCCGTCCTGCTCGGAAGGTTTGAAATCCAAAACCAAGACTATCTCAGCTGCTCAGTGCCCTTGGAAAAAAAGGACCTCTTTCTGGGGATGAGCATTTTTAGTGGGGCTTGGCCTCCACAAAAAGGGGAACAATAATTGGTGTCACTGAACAACCAAGACCAACTTTGGGTGTTTGGGCACCTCCATTTCACGTGGCTGGCGGCTTGCCATGACATACATTTCTTGCTCGGTTGCTCAGCCGAAGACAGGTACATGGTGGGAATACAAACCTCCATTTGCTTAAGTACCCCGGAAAATATCCTCAATAGTGATAGTTTCCCTGTAAAACCAACAGGGGGACATAAAGAATATTCATTTCAGCAAGGATTCATCTCAGACACGTTAGACAAACCTGACCTTGGCACGCTGGGCTGAGCCTGCTGGCTGGGAGCTGGGGGCCGGCCTAGTGGCTGGCATGCCCTGAGATGCGCTGGGCAGGCTGGGCTGGGCTTGCTGGATGACTTGGGGCCGTGCTTGGGCAAGTTGCTGGTTGGGCAGGCCTGTTTCAGACAAGCTTGGGCCTGAGGCTGGCTGGGCTGGGCTGACAGGCCTGGCCAGCAGGCGGGTTGCTGGTTGGGCTGGGCCTGAGCCTAGTCTCAGACACGTCAGACAGGCCTGGCCAGCAGGAGGTCATGCTTTTCAGGACAAAAAAGCTATTTTTTAGTGATTTTGTCAGCACATTTCAGAAAATTTCAAGGCCCGCCGGACAGGATTTTGGGCCAGCCGACATGGGTGGGGGGGGGCGCCGGCAAAAATTTTGGGGTTGAGGGGAAAAGCGAGATCTGAGCGCCCTTGGCCCCTTTGGGGCCGAGGCGAATTAGTTGGCAGACATCGCTGGAGATGGCGTCGGTACGTAGCAGAGGCAGAGCGCAGGGATAGGATTTGTTGAAGAATCCGGAAGTGTGTGGACTTGAGCCGGAAACGGAGTTCGTGCTCGCCTGAGTTTGTGTGAGTTGGCCAGCGCTGCAGATTGCGAAGTGTCCATGCGTATCCCTACTAGTACCTCCAAATATCCGCTTTTTTAAGGGTATTTTCGGGAAAACCTGGTTTTCCATGGTAGATACCTCCTTTTTTAGTAGAGGGTCGACATGCTACCCGGAAAAAAAAGGGTATTTGGAGTAGGGGGTACCTTTAGCATGGAGCCTTTTTGATCTTAAGAACGGCAGCCATAAGCCTCGTCCGCTTCGACAAAACTTTTTCAACAGATGTCCATCATGGTTGTGTCAGTGAACCTTGTGTTGAAGCATGGCCCAGTGATTATCCAGTTGCCACTATAGTAGGTAGCCAGGTATGTTCACCTTCCATTTGTACATTCTGGTTTCCTCTGGTTCCCTGCAGTGGTAACCCGAGGCACTGGGTGTTGGCACTTTGGAGTCGAACATGCTCGCACCCGCTGCCTGTGTCGGATGCGATTCTGAGGCGCCTACTTTGGCAACATCAAGCAGCTGGCGAGCTCTGATCAGCTTCTTGCCCTGCAGTGCGAACGTTGGGCAAAGAATTGTAGCAATGCAAAGGGGGTATGAAAGGAACCTCATCCACGAAATCCATTTCTTAGCCCTCCGTTTCACGTGTGTGAACCATCTCCAGCCAGATTTGAAGCTTCTCTGGAAGTTCGCCTAAGCTCTGCTTGTTTTTTCCCGTGTTTCTGATATGGCGAAGCTGGGGCGGGCTTGAAGCTTGACTCAAGTTTTCCTCTTATGGCTGGCAACTTGTTTTTGGAATATGTCGAAACGGGTGAAGCTCTGTTAGTTCAGTTTAAAGGGAAGCCAACATACAGCCCGTCTTGACACACATAGCCAAGTTGTGTATCTCTATGTGCACCTACCCCTCCTGGGGTGTGCTTGATATCTGAAAGAAGCTTGCGAATGAAAGGGGGGAATCAGAGAACTGGCAACATAGACCCCCTTTTATCAAAGGCCAATCTACGTGGGTATCATGCTTGGAGTATGCCGATGCGCATCTTCAGCATGGCGGAGCGAACCTTTCACAGATCACCCACTGACCCGCCCTAGTTTTACCCCCCCCCCCCCCCCCCTCCCCTCAAAGCATGGTTGTGTTCACCGTACAAAAACATGTACAGATGGCATGCTGTAGCTTTGGAAGATACCTGCAGACGTGAAACAAACCTTCCTGACACGGCTGTCATAATTGATATGTGCAAACGCATGAGGATGTTGCTGGACGAATCAGAAGTGTTGTTTTTCTCGAAACTGGCGAAGCCTTATGCGGTGAATAGTTCGATTGAGATTAATGTTGCGGATTCCGTAGAATGTGTTTCATGCACCCATGGAATGATGCTTCTGGAGAAAGCGCTGAACAATAGTACAAGCGCCAAGAGAGTGTTTGTGCGTGTGTATTTGTGCGTTCAACCATAGGTGTTGCCGCGATCAAGTTTCGCAACCCCACTAACATTTTGAGTTATTAAGCTGAAAAGTGGGAGGCTCCCAAAAGAGCTTCCTATATTTCGGGCCGCGTTTTTTGGTCCGGCTTTTCCGACCAGGTTCCACATTCGAACCCTGACGCTGGAGAACGTGCACGGGGCGTCTTGGCGCCTTTCGGGTGCAGTAATCTCTCATTGGCAAAGTAGCTCTGAAAGCTAGACAAATCCCCAATATCATAAACCCCTAAACAAAGCACTGGTTTGAGCTTGTGGCAGATTGCCAGCTTCCATCAATAAAGGCAACACACACATGATGTGCATTCTCATGATGGTTCCCCTATTGAAAACCTTGTCAAGAAAGACATCCTGTGGCAATCAGCCCAACGTACCCCCCTCCTCCCGGCCACAAAGTCAAATGTGCACTTAGGCCATAGCCTAAAGCAAGCTAAAGGTGTCTTGCCCCGAAACATGTCTGACCCCCTGTTGATTCCAAACGTACATTGCCAGCTTCCCTTTATGACGCCAACCAAGTTGTTTACAAAAAGAACACACACACGCACACATGTGGAGCCAGTTCCAACAAAACATGCCAAACCAATCAGCCAATAGGAACCCCCCACACCATACCCTAAGTGGGTCACTTGATGGAAATGGATCCACATACAAAAACAGATCAATGCTAGCAATTCACGACCATGCCCCTACATTAAAGCAAATGATCTGGGATGCAATGCAAAGGCAATTCAAAGTAGCATTGCCCCTTTTAACGTAGGTTTGCTTCTTTGGTTTTGGGGGGGCTCCCTCATTTTAGCGCACGCAGTCCAGGTGCAAATGTAAGCATGGGGTTCCCCGGCCTTTCGCAGAAGGCCCTTTTCTTTGGGGGTCTTTGACCCCCAAAGACCCTCCACTACTGAGGTCTTGGGTCAGCCCTAAATGAACCAAGCTGTGCCCGTGTTTCAACTGGGCAGGGGAGTTTGCTCGCCTCGCGTCTCGACGTGAGCATGCCTGTGATATGGATAGGGTCGTCCCTGAAAGAACACGTGGTCAGGAAACTCTGGCACTCAACTTGACTCTTGGTGGCTGGCTTCCAGCTTGGCCGGACTGACCCGCACAAGGGGGGAGAATGGAAATCAACAAAGAAGGCTTGGTGTGTTTAGTGAGTTGCGGAGCTCATGTTTGATCTCATTTGCCCATAGCCGACCCTTGATATTTGGTGCCTTTGGGCTTTCCTTGAACCATTGTGTGCTCATGGCACACTTTTTGTTGTTGCGGTAGTCACCACAAAGAGGAACAAACAGGTTGGATGTTTACGATACTGGCTACTTTGAGCGCAACCAAAAACAAGAACTGGTCGCATTTTGAGGCCCAATTGGTCCAGCCATGTTCTGGAAATGTCGAAAGCGGCCCATTTGACAATTTGGGATAGCTTGCAAATAGGATCCCTCCCTCTAAACCCGATTTCCCGTCAGGCCAACGCAACATATGTCATTGCCAGATGTTTGCCCCCACCCCCCCCGTGCGGATGTGTCCTTTCTCCATGGCAGAGGTTCTCCATTTGCTTAACAAGCCCCCTGCGGAAAACAGAAAATGGTTCCAGTAGGTAGATTCCCTTTAAAACCAACGAGGGAGAACACCAAGTAATTATTTTCGAGCAAATGAAAGGCAAATGAAAACAAAGGCGCCCAAAAAGGTCCCCTAAAAGGGCTCGTCGAGCAATGTGTTTTTTTGCTTGGGGGGGCGAACGCGCCTTGGTGGTTTTCGTTGACCGACGCTTCGAATGTTTTTTGGGTCGCGAGAAGCCCCGAGGCGGTGGCCAGCATCACGGTGCACGCGGCAGCGCAGGTGCGGTGGACCACCGCCGCCGCGCCGGTCCGGGAGCGCGGGGCCCCGGCGGCTAATGTTAGCCCCGCATAAATGAACCCCTGGTTGATTAATCGGGGGGGTAATGTTAGTTGATTAATAGGGGGGGTCACCTTTTGGTGAGGGTTCAGACCACTTTTGGAGGAACACCCCCCTAATAATGGGACGGGGAATCCTGGGTCAACATTGTGGTGGTTTCTGAGGGGCAACGCCCTGGAGGACAAATATGGAAAAAATAGGTTCCTCACAAACCTCTGGTTGATTTTAAAATGGGGTGTCCCCTTGTGGTTGTAGTGGGGATTCTCCCCTTTTGCGGGTGACACCCAGTTGGGATGGGTTTTTTGATCCGGGGTTCCCCTTGTTGAAGCTTTGGATCCATCTCCAGTAGCTCAGGGGACCATTTGAGGTTCTGAAAATTCGGGTCCAGCTTGCAAAGGCTCAATACGCTGCATGATTTTTGAAACAAATCCATGCCATCTTGTTACGCCTTGCCCCGCCCCCCTCCCCCCCAAACATTGGTGCTCAGTTTGGCCAATTTGGGCTGGGTCATGCATGAGCGGCTTTGCCGTCACAGCTCAATGTTAATTGGGGGTGCGGGGTGGCAAACATGTCGTTTTACAAAATCAGGCGAGATTGTAGGAAGCTTGGATTGGACACCCCCTCTCTCATTCCAGGGAATGGTATATATTAATGGGTTCTATTGACAGGGTTCCGATCGCTTGCGCAAAAGGACAATCATGTATGCTTTTCGCATCCGAAAGAACGCAGGTGTGATCGAACCCATTCATTCGGTCACCCAGGTGCTTGGATCTGGTTTTAGTTACCATTTCGGTCAAGATGTCCGTGTTTGTCCACTTGTGGTCCATTTGGGAGGCGATCGGACTCAACAAACTTTCCACCAAACACTAGATGCATTTTCAACCCCATGTCCAGCAGGCTAACAGTAAGTGTTGCCCACAGCACGTAATGCGTAGCGCTGTATATTGGTTGGCAACTTTGCTCCTGTCCTTACCTGTTCAATTGGCAAAAAGCAAAAGGAACCCCGGGCGACCCTTCTGGACCCCTTCTTCGGATTGGTACGGCAAGCCAAAGGGAAACCGCAAAGCAGATGGAGGGGCTTACCCGTGACGCTGGCAAGTTTCATGATTTTGTTTGTTAGGTTTCTTCTTGAATGGGTTTAGCCTTAACTTGGCTGCTCAATTTAGCAGGTGCTAGGTAAGCTGAGCTGAACGTCTAGGGGTAAATAGAGTTCCCAGAGCTCCAAAAGTGATGTTTGTGTCACCGGAACCTACCAGTAAATTGTTCAACCCCTCAACATGGGGTGGAGGGAGCGGGTGCTTAAACATGTTTTGGGGAGTCCCAGAACCAATCAGCGGGTCTGCGGGGGCAAAAGTGGCTTTAAAGATACCTTGGCACACTGAAACGGGAGCCTGCAAAAACAATCTCCAGCCATCTCCAGCCTTGGAACCAAAAAACGGTTGTTACAGGTTACAGTTCTCTGGCAGACAGTCTGGGGGCGAGTCTTGGGAAGCAAGGACTTGGAAATGGGGGACAAAACGGTGCCGTGCTTTGAGGATGTTCTCGTTAATTTTCCAATTCACAAACAAAACAGCAAAGATCGATGTTGTGTTTTTTGTGATGCCCACAAATGGTCTCAAATACGACAACCAAAGCAAGTCACACTGAGACGCAGCCCGACACAAAACGCCCTGTGTTCAGCCAACACAAAACCAGGCTGGTGCAGCCAGACACATGTGGCAAGTGGTTTCTCTTGTTCACTGCGTGCAGCCCTGGTGCAGCACGCTCCCCAACTGGTGGCGCTGGGTTTGGATCTGTTGCTCAGCTTTTATGCCGTCCGCCGGCTCGATCCCGACCTGCAGCTTAGAAGTGGAATGCGCAGCTTGCAGTGAAGGCTGAACCGTACAAGAGTTAGCTGCACCCTGTGCAGTGACTTCCTGAGGACATCGTTGGAATCCATTGCGGGGATCAGTGAGGTTTATTTGGTTGCAGGGAATTAAAGCCAGGGGCCATTGTCGGACATGACTCACCGGAAGTAGGGATTGATTCCATTTGGTCCCCGGCTACTTTCTTGGGCGCAAAAGTGTTCACTTTTGTGATTGGCCCACGGAGTCAATTACATCCTGGTTAGCGCAACCTGTTGATGCAAGTTGCAAAAGCTCCATTGCTGAACGTAGAATTCGGCCTTCTGTTTGCTGGAATGGATCAGCTCTGGCAAAGATCTCGTGACACCCACAAATACAAACACGTCGCCCTTTACACAACGTTTTTTTAAAGCCTGAACATTCCCTTAGGCTGCAAAACTGGGTTTGCTTCTTAGCCCAAAAACAGACTCCACTCAAACCATCGGGTTTTCGAGCGTTCAGCTCCGAGCCCTTCATGGGGTGCTTCGCCGGCTGCCTGCCCCGGCCGGCCATGGCCGACATCGCGGGCGCGAGTTCGCGCGGCGCGACAGGCAGCGCAAGGCCCGTGACCTGCGCCCACGGCAAGGCGGGTGTCGCGGCCATCGGGTCACGCGACAACGACGATAGTTTTACGGACAAGTGCAATCCACATGTGGCTGTGGTTGTCAAAACCAACGGTGCATTTTGGGGTAGGTGGATCACCCATTTTAGTCTATTTTTGTGGGGATTGGGATGTTCACTGGGGTACGGGCTTTTGACCCATGGCCATGTTTCAAGGGTCGGAAGAAGCAATTCAGTCCCTGGGTGTACTTTTGGAGGGGACAGCTACGACGTAAGGGCACTGTTCCTTCCTTTTTAGGCGGGGTTGCCAATTTTGAAATCACGGACCCCTATCATGAAACATGTATGCAAGGAGTTTGCAAGTCGCATGCGTTCTTAGAACTAAAGCACACGAAGCTGGCTTCGGACGGTCCTCCCTCTTTCTGGTGGAAGGCTAAACGGATCATGCGGTTTCCTACACTAGGGGATACTTGGGTGACAACCACCATCAGGGGTCCCTAACTTGAAGAAATTCGTATTGCAGCCGGCGCGATCGAAGCAATGGAACGATTTGCAGAATCGTCAGTCCCTTGCTGACACCGCTGGAGCCCAGTCAACCCAGCGATAGACCACAGCGCGATAGCACCAGCCCTTATTTTTGGCCGTCCTTTCCTAGCAGAGGTGCATCTTGCTTGGATGTTCGGACTTTAACTTTTTGCCAACTAATGGGCTTTCCATTAAACCACTAAAAGTTAAATTTTCGGCAGGGGAGCAGAAAGCAACCGAGCTAGAGCGTAAGACAATTAGACACCAGCACCTTCATTTTCACACTTGTTGTTGCACGATGTGGTGTAGTTGTTTGTTCTACGATTCAACCCCTTACTCCAAACTCACGCTTGTTCAAGGGCGAATTTTGATACTTTCATTTTAGGGTATGGGTTGACCTCATCCCTGAACAAGTTGGTCTTCGTCGGTGGTAGTCTTCGCTCATCTTTGTTTTCCCTTGGGGAGGGGCGTGTCATTCAACATATGTCCCAGGTGCTGCCTTTGAAGGGGGCTACCCTTAAAACGGCCCTGGTTTTCCTCTATTTTGCGGCGTCAAGTTGGGCAAACCCCGACTCTTCAAGCACGACTCATATAATTATCACTTTGGCATTTACGGATGCAGGGGTCAGCTCTTTATACCCAGAACGAAAAAAAAAAAAAAAAAAAAAAAAACAGGACTCCAAGACGTCCAGCGCGAGAAACTCGTTTTTTTTGGCCGCCGGAGTTGGGAAGAGGCCTCGGTGGTCTTTCCGCTGGCTCTGTCGGCCAACACGGCGCTCCGAGTGCTGGAGCAGCTGAGCACAAGCGCCGCCCTGGAGGTGAGGGACGCGAATCGTGGATCCGTTTGGTTTAACCACTTCCATTTGCTTAAGAATATTTTTTGTATTTTCCCTTGTTGGTTTTAAAGGGAATCTATCACTACTGGAAATATTTGTCCTTTTTCCCGGGGGCTGAAGCAAATGGAAGACCAGGGCCCGCATTGGTTACCTATCCTAGGTCCCGCAGTAGTGCCCTTTCTCACCCATTTCTTTTTGGTTGGGGGGTTCCCCCACTAAAAGAGACTACAGAAAGAAGTTGGTACCCTTATTCTAACCTCTCTACTGGAGGACCTAGTATAGGTAAATGGAAGCACCCGATAGGGGCGTAGTGATTTACTATGATTTACTCATCTGAGGACAAAATTTGTTTTTGAAGTACCTAGCAACCCCATTCTTCTCATTGAGGCCTTCACATTCAACTTTTAGCCCTTTTTGCTTTTTGACCTGTTGGTTTCCTTTATTTTCGGAACCTTTTGGGTTTCCAACCTTGCTTGGGTTTCCCGCTTCGGGTATACCAGGGTCGGGTTCTTCAAACCCCTTTCACCAACTTGAAAAAGCGTAGCTTTCAAAAAGACGCACACCCATTTGCGCCAGTCAACAAATTCCGATGGTTTCTGGATGTATCCTTTGGAAATCGAATTGAAGGGGCCCTCCAAAAGCTCCTTTGACTTTTTGCCAGGAATGGGAAGGGGTTGCGCGTGGGAGTTCTCTCGTCATCCCAGTCGTGTGGATGGCACCCAAACGTTTTTTTTGGGTGGCTTTGTAGATCTGGTGTGCCTGGAACAAAGGGAGGCCGCACATTGGCAGTGTGTCTCGTTTTCTGAAAAGGACACGCCCATTTGCCTCATGGATGGTTCAAACGTGACCCTTCGCCAATCTGTGGTGTGGCAGGTGAACTGTTTCATCAGATCCCACCTCCCAAGTAGGCCCCTGGTGCTGTTTGATCAAGGGCTGGCTGTGAAAACCGGAAAGGCGGTCAGACAAGTCGGTTTCCCCGAAATCCATGGGCAAACATAAACTTTCAGCTGCTGTTTCAAGGATGCCTGTTGCAGTGGAGATGTTCTTGGTATCAGGTGGTTTCCTGGTAGAAACGATCATTCAACAAAAGGGTTAGTTCCCGATTGGTTGCGAGCAACTAGGGGCTCAAATGCTTTCATTGACGAACCCTGTTTTCTTTTGGCGGGGGGCCGGGGACCTTCCCTTCAAGCCACCATGTAGCTCGGGTATACGTGAAGGATGTTGTATAATGCACCCATGTGTTTCAAGCACGTGCCGGCCGCGTTAGGTGGACGTGACGGGGTACACCACGGGCCTCACCACCGAGGCAGGCGCTGCCTCCGTGCGCTTCCGCCTTGCGCACCCGGCGCCGCAGGAGGCGGGCGGGGACCGCGATTTGCTCAGCACATGGGCCAGGAGTCAGCTGCCATGCAGTTTCCTTCAGTCTTGTTTGCCACTTCTTTTTTGGTGGCGCCCATCGCTTTGTTCCAAGCAATCTGCGCTGAACAGGCTTGATGAAGTGGTAGTCAAAGCTCGTTTAAGTTGCGTTTGCTTGGAAAGAGTGCCCACATCAATCAATACCTGGCCAATCGGAGGTTAACATGGGCCGTTCCCAATCGTAAACAACTTGTTCGGCTGCTGTAGGTTTCAAGTACGTTGGTCACCCACATGAGTAGCGCCCAAATCCCTTGGTAACCATGTAGAGCAAAAAGTATACTCCCTCATTGTGTAATCACACGAATAGTTTCAGAGGAAAACCGGAAAGCCAGCCTATTGATTCGGTCGGCAGGGCAATATCGAAATAACCCTTCGATCCTGAGCTCCACAGAGAAAGGGACACACCACGGCACTTGTTGAAATAGTGTCAGTAGTGGTACGAACAGGCTTTACTTTAAATGTCACCCGGTCCAAACCGACCTTTTCATCTTTTTAGCCAAAATATTACCCTCCCACCAATTCACATGAAACCTGACAGGGGGGTACCTGTAAAAAACAAAATGGTCTTGCAGGACCCCCCTGTCAGCTTCCATCTTAATTGGTGAGAGAGTAAACTTTTACTTCCAGATATCGAGATCTCTCGAGAGGTGGGGAACTACGCAGTGGCAGTGCAGGCTCCAGGCTTTGAGGGCTGGATGGTGGGCCTGGGCAACGTCAAAGCGCTCCTCGTCCAAATGGGCTGGTCATCTCTCAACCAGTGGAGACTCCAGAGATGGTCGCCTCGTTGGCTTGCTTTTGGCGCGCCTTGAACAGGGCAATGGTTGGCTTTGTGTTTTTTTTGCTTAGCCATCCATCAGGGGTGTCCTTTTGGATTGCGTTTGAAGACAACAAAGGGGGGGCGACCTTAACGAAGAGACGGGCCCTGAGTTGCATGGTCAAAAAGCATGTTTTACCTGGGATGGCCATCAACGCCAAAAGGGTTTTTGACCATCATCACGGGAGGCGCGTATGGTCCTCTTGGGAGGGGCATGGCATGGGGGGACTCACTCAAGTATGGCCAGATCAGGAGACTCCCTCATTTGTTGTTTTGCCCAAGGCTCATAAGGGCTTCTTGAAAGGGAAGGCACGACCCGTGGCTAGCACAGAGGTTTGAACAGGCACATTTGGCGGCAATGCGCTCAAGACAGGGACCAGATGGTGGCAAAACGCAGGTGTCGCTACATTATATTATATGTTTGGAACCCGTTTTTTGGGCACAGTTTCAGGCAAGGCCTTCATGAATTGAGCGGCGATGCGGGTAGGAAAGCAATGGTGGGGCTGCAATATGTTTGAGTTTGGTGGTCGGACTAAAAATTATGCCGGTGGCTTGGGCAGATGTGCGAATGTACCCTGGCAATGACAAAGCATTCAAGGAATTGAAGAGGTCATGGAAACGTCAGGCTGGCATGGGATAGTGTGTACATATTACAATTTGGGAACCGATCTCCGAATGAACCAAAACCAGCACAACGGAAGCCAGTCGTTCGCTGGGAAGTATCAAACATAATGGGGAGATATCAGAGTGGACGGTCCAATATCGCTGTGTCCCCCCTCACTTGTTGGCACAAGGGACCCCTAGGTCATGACATGAGATGCGGCCTTTTGCTGGTCCTTTGCAGATCCTATGGACGTTTCAAGCAGCACAAAAGGAGCGATGTTGGCATCCATCCTAAAGGGGTCTTGCAGGATGTGTCACAGCTAAGGATCCCTCCATCCCACATCCTAAAGTCAACCAGTATGCCAAAATGGTAGGGGTGTCAGGACACCCAATGGTCCGAATTTCTGGGTTGCTTGGTCCCTTTAGTCCCACTTCCGGGGCCCAACAGCAAAAAGTGGGGGGGGGGGGTTCCCTTGATGGTTGTGGAAACGTGAGTGTTGCCCCTTGTTGGTGATACCAAGACCCTGAAAATCCACGACTGTTTTTTAAACGTCCTTTGCACCTCGCCTGTTTTTTGCAGCTAAAGCCTGTTTTTTGCGCCTGCAGTGAGCCATGGCGTGGTATTTGATGGATTATTCATGCTGTTCCCACGTTTAGATTGTACAAAGCCAGTTCCACCCCAACATGTCTTGACACAACAGCTTTGGTGTGAACATAGCGGTCCGTTATGTACGCAAAAGTAGCGTAAAATAACCGTGAAAATACCGTGAAATTGGCGTGACAGCCTGTTTTCCAGCGTGAAAGCACGGTTTCTGACGTGAATTTTGACACCGGTGAGTCTATGTGTTTCAGCCTGTCTTTGATAATCCCTCCGCTTGTTTTGTGGAAACGGGGGTCAAGTCTTTGCACACTTTGGTCCTGAGCACGTGCGGCGCCCGAATTGTTCAATGATATCAGCTGAGCTTGGACAAAACTACTCCTGGCAAAAAACCGCCTTTCACAGAAACCATGCAAAATAAACCGCCTTTAGAGTCCCCTGACTGAAGTGACAAATATGGTTATGGCTGAATGACCCACTTCGGTATCACAAGGGCTACCTGGAGTCTCCATGACCCTTGAAAATGGGTTCATTACCCAAGATTTTGGGGTCGTAGACCCATTTTTAAAGGGTCATGGAGACTCCAGGTGTATACTTTCCATCGGACAAGTGCGGCGGGTCAGTGGAGGCTTTCTGCCGGACTGGGCGTGGAAGTGGTGGTCCTGGCCCGCGCCAGCAGCAACTACTCTGCCGTCACCTACCTGCCGGAGGAGTGGCCACCGAGCTCACTTTAAACCGAGAGCTGACCCATGACAGTGGACTCACTGAAAAGGGGCATCCAACCATGAACAGGAAGTCCAACTACTTTCTTTTTATACGTCACCCAGGTCAGCGGAAACTCACTTCACACCGCCCCCATAAGGCGCACCTCCTGGCAAAGGCTATAGGGAACCCCGTTGTAGGGAGCCATTTAGTTTTTCCCGAAGTGAAAAGACAACCCCTGGCCTCCTCTTTTCATGTCCGTGTAGGACGGTTTGGCTGAAAGCAAATGGCATTGCACTGGCTTCACTTTAGTTATCATTTGTCAGTGGAATCCATCCATATTTCTAAAATAACTCCTAGTGTTGGAGGGGTGATGAGCACACGTCTGGCTGAGAAATCAAAGAAGCAACATGCCCTCCCATCGGTTCTAGTCCAATGCCAATGCTATTTCAAGTTGCTTCTAATCATTTGGTTTCAGTTTGTTTTCAGCTTTAGCATCAAGTGCCATGGAACAGGCCTCTGCCCAAGCTAAGCCGAAACAAGGAATTGCCAAGGGACCTTCGTTTATTTTGCTGAGAAAGTGGTCGGGCAGAGGAAGCTTTTCTTTCATGTGCGCTCCAAAACGTATAAACACACCACATGGTCATCCACGGCGGAAAGGATTCTTGAGTTTTGTCTGGCTGCAAGCAAGTGAGGTGTTTCGCTGTCGGCCCATTCACTCGTTTTCATGGACTACCCTAAAACACACAGGATACGCAGGCATCAGCTTCTGCAATCATTGACTTGTCACCTTCCAAAACACAGTGTAATGTGCCTGTTCAGAGACGTCAACAAACGGCAACCGTGCACACTCGTGTTTCGGGAACATAGCAAGCCGCACGAGTCTCACATCCTGAGCCTGCACTGGACGTCTTTGTCCCTTCGCTAAGTGCTAAAATCATGGGAGGACAGTCCAGGACTACCTTGTATGAAGATCAATGAGTCAGGAGAGTCATGGAGAGCTCTGACCATCCCCCACACGGGAGATTCGATCCTCCATTGGCCCAAGGCGTTTTTCGGGCCTGGGCCTTGCGGAATGTGATGTGATTACCCATGGCTGGACTCCTGCAGAGCCTACTTGCCATCGTGCGATCGGGGATAGTTAGGACCATTGGGCGGGGTTCTGATATGTCCCTGTCCGGTAGTTTGCACATCGGATAGTGGTTGCCAATCTATATAAAGTGTCTAAAGAGGAAGAGTGACATTTCCAGGGGAGAATAGCGTCCATGTCAAATCAACCACCAAGCAAAATTGAGGACCTTAAAGAACCTCCACCCAGTCTTTTCAAGGCCAAACAAGTCCAAATTAGTGCAGTCTTCGGGTGTTCGTGCTTCTTTTTTTTCCGGCGGGGGGCCTGTTTTCGGGGTTCAAAGGTTCAACTTTGCGCTTGGACGCACTTTTCGGGTGTTTGTGTTTGTAGGAAAGCTGGGGCCGTGTCCTGCTTGAGGGGTTTGGGGTGGGGGGCCTTGGGGGTTGGGGGGGTTGGGGGGTGGGGGGCTTTGGGGGTTGGGGGAGGGGGTGGGGGGCTTTGGGGGTTGGGGGAGGGGGTGCAAGCTGACGAAGGAGGTGCTGCGGAGCCTTTGGCCCACAGCTTCGCGTGCGAGGCTCAAAGTCTTGGGCCCACGGCTCATGGCGCCTTTGGCGGACTCTTGGCTGAGGGTGGCCGGGTGGCCGGGTGGCTGGGAGGGTGGGAGGGTGGGTTTCTGGAACTTTTCAAATCCAAGTTGGGGGTTCTTTAGTGTGACCCTCAACCTTCAACTCTACAAACACGGAAGGCATAGAATTGTTGTTCAACCAGTTGGAGAGTGACACCAGCAAGAAGAACGGCTTCGCATAAAACGAGTCAAAGCCCAACCGGTGTTCGGGACCCAACTCGTGTTCTAGACCCATGTACCAAGAGAGGAAGCATGGGATCTGACCTTTTTCCAGGTTTGGTTCGGGGGGAGCACAGTTTTGCGATTTGCTTTTGATACACAAAAGCCCTTTGACCAGTCTTGGCCCCCAAGTTGGTTGGCCCGAACTGTTCATTTCACGCGGGAGTGTCCAAAGCTTGGGTCTGTTCGGTGAGATTTGACGGAACACAAAGGAGCCTAGTTTATAGCTATAAGATTGGCAAGGGAACCACAACAGAGACCCCGGCATGTTCTAGGACCTTGCCTATTTGCACCCCCAAGTCCATTGCCCCGCAACTTTCAAAGTACAGTACCCTTCAGTGCGCCACTGCTTCCGAACGATAGCCACAGCCCTCCATTGCCCACTGGGGGGCGGCGCGGTGGCACTGGCTGCCAGTGGCTCGCTCGCTCGCGCGTGGCTTCCGAGGACTGCCCGGGGCAGTGGCTGAGGGACCGCCTGCTGAAGCTGGCGGACCACTTGGAGGACTTGGATCCAGTGCCGAGGACCGGGCGAAGAACCGCCGACAAGGGCGCCGAAAGCAGCGGGCGCGAAGGGGACGGGTCTTTCGGAATCCATGTTGTGGGTAGGGAAGGAATGCATTGAGCTTTTGGGGTTTTGGGGTGTTGGGGTTTTGGGGTTTTGGGGGGTTTGGGTTGTTCTGATTGATTTGTTTGAACCAACAGTGGGCACGGATTTGAATTCGTCTATGTCTGCTTTGTTGCATGTTGCTTGGATGTTAGGACTTTACCTTTTTGCCAACTAGTGGATTTTCCATCAATCCACTAAAAGTTATTCACTTTTAGCAGGGGAGCAGAAAGCAACCGAGTCTGAGTATTGTTTGTGTTTGGTCGAGGGAGAAGGGCCACACGCTGGCACACACCTCAGCTCCACGTTTTAAAGTGATACATTTGCACACCATATTCTTGTCCTTGAGGTTTCCCTTTTTGTCCCTAGGGTAAAAATTAGGGTGTTGACTACCGCCCTTAGGATCAACAGGATTAAACAGGTCCAACTCATCACCAGCATACTTTGGCATTGACTATTTGTTTCCAACTACTGGCCCATTCGATGTATGTTGGCCCTTACCAAGGGGCCCTGATCGGCCGCTGGCAGGTCCCAGTCCGAGCTATCGCAAGAGCTGCGGAGGGCGGGGCTGGTCTTCAGCGCCAAAGAGGTGAGCCCGAAGCGCAGCCATGATGATTATGCTGTTGTTAGGGGGGGGGGGGGGGTGAAATCCCTTCCCCCTAAAAATAAAACCGTCCCCCCCCCTCCCCCCTAATAAGCTGGTTCCCGGAAAATTACCCCCCTCCCTGAATTAAGGGACCCCTTACAGCTCTTGCACCCCCTTCCCTCACCACCCCAATAGCATGATAGCTGTTTTTGTCCTGGTTTTGAAGGATTTGCGCGGAGGTATCACTCCCTGAGTTCCGTTTCGGATTTTAAACTGTTTTTTGGGTTTGGACCATTTCAGTGGCAAATAACATGTTCTGACTTGTTTAAGTCCATGCACTCAGGGAGTGAGTTGAAGGACCTAAGTGGAGGTAACCCCAATTAGTGGTTTGCCTTGGTAGGAATGGGATTTGAACCCCTGGTGCTTGTTGAAGTTAAATGGGAAACCGCGCCTAACCCCCAAACCACCAATCCAAACCACCGATTAGAGGGAAGCTGATAAGTGGAGGTTCATGAAATTGCCTCTTGTAGCCAAAAAACACTATCTCCTTTGTTATTTTTTTTCTTCCGAGTTGTGCCAATTTAAACATCAGCCGACCAACTTCTGAATGCGCGACATGTATGGGATTTCCAAGCCACATGATATTGACGCCATGCGATTGCTCATGACATCTAAAATCTTAGCGAATTTTGTTGCACGACAAAGCCTCCAAAGGATTAGCCCAGTTTCCCAAGAGAAGGGCGACTTGATGTCTCTGGATGCCTTAAACAAGGTCACGCCATCGTTAACAACCTGGCGCTTTTTTGCGCCCGCGCTGCTTGCGTCTGAATCACGCCGGTGAGAGCAGCTCGACAGCGTGAGGCCACAAATCTTTGCCGCAGTTTCTGCGGAACATCCACTGAAAAGTGTATTCCATCAAAGCCGGGTTCCGCCCGTCTCATGCACCTGAACATGTCCAGAAAGTGTCGGGTCGCAAGTACCATGTGGCTGAAAAAAGTGCAGTCGATGTCGGGTCACAAGTCTCATTTATCTGACACGTGCCCTGAAATCAGGCAGGATGGCAGCATCAAAAATGCACGCAATCATGCCCCCCCCCCCCGAAAGAAAGCGTCCATGTCGTTGAAAAAGTCTTGCAAGTGTCAGGTTGCAAGCCTCATGCACCTGAACATGTCCAGACAGTGTCGGGCCGCAAGTATCATATAGATGAAAACAGTGCAGTCGATGTCGGGTCGCAAGTCTCATGTACCTGAACAAGTCGGGTCGCAAGTCTTATAAAAGCCGGGTCGCAAGTCTAATGTACCTCCAAAAAGCTGAAAAGTGGACAAAGTGTCAGGTCGGTAATGCTGGCGTGAGCTCAAACAAGCACAGTCACAGAAATCTGCGCCGTGAAGGGGATGCTCGGCGAGTTAGCACAAACCGTAGCCGCTTTTGGGACCTGCTTCGGTGTCGACCGATGCGGTGCTTTACAATTCTGTCGTTTGGCCTCTTAGCGCTATGTGCCAAATTGCCATGAGAAACCAAGCGCACAACCCATCATTTGGAGGTTTTCCTATGGCACATAGGCATTTGTGTAACCAAAGTCTTGGCAACCTGTCAGGAGACAGTGGGCAACGCTGACCGCGGCAAGCGCGTGAGCGAGGCAGAGCTCGGCAACCCGCCTGATTCAGCGGTGGTGGCCGCGTGCTCTTGCTTTGTTTTGGTTTGACCCAGCGTCATTGTTCCTTTTTGCTGTGAGTTTTTCTCACCAAACAAGGTAAACCCTCAAAACGGGTCAAGGATTTCTGGGCAGAACTATTATCCTGGAGCGTCCATGATCCCCGAAACACGGGCCATCTGCACGTTGGGCAACTGGTTCGAGTCCTACTTTGGGGGGAGGACAATGACTCGTCCAGGCTTAAGCAAGACAAACGCGACCTTTGGCTGACTGCAAGTTTTGGGAGCCAACCCAAGTGCCATTCCAGCTTCGTTTCGCCCTAGTTGTCGCAGGCATAGGCACCGCTCCGGTATAGGCTATCACTGCCCCATCAAGTGGGGTTTTCAAAAGGAGTCCGGGCAACACCAGCTCTCCCTTGACCAAGCTTGAGAAACTTGCAGGTGCTCAGTAGGGAATGTGGGAATGAACCCAGGGGTCCCCTTAAAGGAAACCACCAGTTGGATGGTTTATACAGGTGATTCCATTTCCCAGTCTCTGCTAGCATCGGCAAGAAAAGGCCTCAACCAAACGCAGAGACCCACCTCATCCGCCAACCCAGGCTACTGGACAGAAGAGGCGGAGCTCGGGAACCGATGCGCTGGCAGCATGGAAGGCTGGTTCGCACCTCTTCCGTGGGCGCAACTGGTAGTAGTTGACGAAGTCGTGCCTCAGTTTGTCCAGGTCCCCCAGTAGGGCCCGTTTACCCTTTTTTGGTGAGGGTTCCCCTACTAAAATAGACTACAGAAAAAAGGGTACCCTTATTCTAACCTGTGTACTGGAGGACCTAGTTGTAATTGCTGCTGAACAGGACCCGATTCTACGAGAGATCCTTGCCGTGCATGGATACTATGATACTCCCTTGATGGGAAATGGCAGAAGGGACACTTTGCAGCTGCTACGAGGCATGTCTGTGAGTGTCAATTGCATTCACGTGTCGCTGCGGCTCGATTTGCCCGGACTGGGGAAAGATCTGCTGGGGAGGGCGTCTAAGTGCCCTCTAAGTGATCTTATTTTCGAAATGGATCATAGCACCCAAAATGAATCGAGGGCACTGAAAAGAAGCTGGGTTATTGATTTTTCACGTGGGGGGACCGACGCTGGGCATATGCAGCCGCAGCGACACGCGAATGACTCTCCGACATTAGCGTAAGGGACCTTTTCAAGGGGCCAAATGACCTCGATTCGCACCCCCACTGACACTCATTTGACACGCTTTGACACTCAAAACGCCATGTCTCGGCCATTCTGGGTCGGCTCCAATCAAATGTGGCAGTTGTTACAGATCGACACGGGTAGCTGTTGCATTTCTTCAGGATCCCAACCCCTATCAAGCCAAAAAGGGCACTTAGCAAACGAATCAAAGGGTCGCTTACTGCACCGACACGGCCGTAAGTGCCCTCGATTAAAAGACACGTCAAGCCCTTCATTGAAGGGACTAAACATACCTGGACCAACCAAGGGCACTTTTTTTGCGGCTGTCGGCAAAAATCCGTGCATTTCCTTGAAATCCATACATTTGAGCAAAAACTGTACTTTTCTTGCAGGCTCAACGCAAGACACAGGAGCATTCAACGACTTTTTCTACAAGAATGTCACGTTCAGCTCCGGCGCTGGCACTGGCGATTGTCATGCTCATGGGCCAAGAAAAACTATTTGAAGGTATATATGCAATTCACCAAGGACAAAAGGTGTGCATTTGGCCAAGCAAACGTTCCGCTGATTTCCGCAGATTTCCGTACTTTTCCCGCCGATTTCCGTGCATTGCCCGCCGATTTCCGTGCATTTCCTGTTTCTACATTTTGGCTGAGAAAACTGCAAGCTCACAAAAGCGGCAAGGAAGCTGTCACATATAGGAGACGAATGATCTGAAACGGAATTTAGTATGACGGGCCATGTAAATTGCAAACTGTGTTCATGTGCCTCCATGTGCCCCACAAACGCTCACAGCCTGCTCAAAGCGGTTTCCGTCAAATTTCCTCAAAAGTGTACATTGACGTTTTTTTTCTGCATGTACGGAAATTACAGTACTTTTGGAAGGTTCAGGTATGCCGGAGGAGAAGGTTTCGAAGTCGTGCCTTTGCCCAAAATGCATAGGAGCTCTGATGCAACCAATTGTTCAGTGGCAGCCTCTACCTGGAGTCTCCATGACCCTTTAAAAATGGGTCATGACCCCAATGACCCCAAAATAATGACCCCATTTTTAAAGGGTCATGGAGACTCCAGGTAAATCCCCTTTGGTTTGGTGGCTTCTTTCTAGACATGGCCATCTCTCAACAGGTGCCCTTCCGCCAAGGTTACCTTTGGACTCACCAGGTGCTCAGGCTGCTTTGGCGCAAACCTCGCTCCCTCGGTGCGAATTGCCAAAGTTGTTTTTTCTTCAGCCGATTTTGAGAAGGGTCCCCCGCCCACCCATCCACCCAAAAAAGCAACTGGGGCAGTGGCATGGCAGGCTCTCGACGCCAAGATGTGCCAGATGAGATCTTGAACTCGATGCTCTGATCTCCCCTGATCCCCTGATCCGATGACCTGAGCGTTCGAATGGCTCCAGCCAAAATGCCTGTACCAACGGCTTGTCTAATATCCAAATTCGGATCACCTTAAGGGATTTTCAAATGCTCCTTTCTGCAGGCAAGTCCCGGGCAAGCCATGCCATCCGAACTGGAAGGGGTTCCTGGGTCATGTTTTCGAGGGCACTTGGTGCTTCAGACTGGCAGCCTTGGAGTCATCTCAGCAATCGGAATGGCCAACATGGCCCAGTTATTCCGTGTCACCCTCAAAATACCTTGCTATTTTGTGGGCTTCCCACGAGCAATGCAATTACCCGCAAGATGGGTGTCCGTTTTCTACCAGGGTCAAGTAGGCCAAGCTGTTCGTTTGTGGGACGGCCTTTTTCAAGGCAATAAGTGTTGTCACGTGCATTTGGGGCTATCTTTTTGGGGAGTTGTACCCCTTTTCTGGTGGTATGGAAAGGACACCAAGACGACAACCCAGCTATGTCAGGTGCCGTTCAACTTTGAGAAACACGAGCCACCCATTTGGTTCGGCGGCCAAAGTCAACACTCCCCTTGCGGGAACTCGGTGCTCGGTGCTCCATGCCAGTTTTCTGGGGTTTGGAAGAGATGTGAGAAAACAGGCAACATGCACACAACAGCAATGAACTTATGTGAGTTGCACCAGATCTTGTCCACATTTTTTTGTGTGTGTGTGTGTGTTGTCTTACATACATATATGCAATACTTGCTGTTATCTATATATTGTGTATATATATATATATATATATATGTAAATTTGTCAAGCAGCTTGTTCGAACATACATCGAATGTAAGTGAACAAATATGTTCCAGTCAGAAGCGTCAAGGGCCGCCAGCAATTTTCAGACCTGCGCGGGTTGTCGCGTTTCAGAGGATCAAAAGGTCCAGGCGGCTGGGGGATCGCGCTCCCTTTGTCATCCGACCTCTTTCCATCATTGGTGCGTCCCAAATGCGGGACCGCCACAAATGACTGGTGCTTTGCTGTTTGTTCTCCATTGTTTTTGTACCCCCCCATGTTTCAAGCTTGAAAGGACTTCGGGATACACAAAACTGGGGTCCTTTGGGTCTCTGCTGGAGTCTTTGCAATGCCTTCAATCTCAGTTGCCCAGCTGGCCGGCCTTCAGACCTTTGTGTGTGTCAATTGGTTTGCCCGTGCTTAAGTCGTCACAGCCAGGACAGGTGCGTCAAGCCTCATTGTTGCCTCCCATCGAGTAAGATGGTCCCTGCAAGACCATCTTCCTCTAAAAGAGAACAGGGATCTAAAGGCTGCTCCATGTCATTGGGAGAGAGGGGAGCTGCCGGATGTTGTTTACTCTGGTTCTCCCTTCAAATGGCTTGTCTCTTGTGACCACCCCTTAGGCATCCAAGGGGACCTTTTGGAACATATGTTCCATTAAACCTGAGGTCTTCGCTCCTTTGGCTTGGGAGCGCCCCTGTGCCTGAGGCTTGGCTCCTGCGAGTTTCTCACGGTCGGCGACGACGCGCAGTCCGCGCATATTTGGAAGCGCCTCGAATTGGATCGAACTGGCGAATTGGAGCCGCAAGGGCGAAGGGCCATTGGAGAGACGTCAGATGTCCATCTTCCCCCTCAGATTTAGATATGGGGATGTGGAGTGGGGTCCGTGAGGTTGTATGGATCCTGCAGAAAGCTTGCTGCTTGCTGATGCAGCTGGCAATTCTCACGCCTGCTGGCAACCCCCCAAGCTTGGAGGGCTGTTGCAGTGACCGGTGCCTTACCTTTCGCTGCCCAAGCGGACATTGACCTTTTGGAAAGTCTTGATACTCCCCCCTTGTTTTCGCTCGCGGCATGTGGAGCCAACATTCCCGCATGCACGTCTTCGTCTGAGGTTTCTCTTCCCGGTCCCAGTCTCAGCGGGAAGATTTGAAGAGGTGCCAGGTTGCAGCCTTTTGGCTTCTCAGTGTTCACAGGAGAGGGTGCGAAAGAGGGGTGCTCTCATAAACGGCACCTTTGCTTGGGAATTGATTGGCAAGTTCCTTCCACAATTTCAAGGCATGTGGTGACACGCACCTGGGGTTTTGACGCTTGTTGCGTCACACCCATGGAGCTTCTTAGAGGGTCCCTTCAAAAGGAACATGGTCTGGGAAGCCTCTAGTCAGATTCCACGTCGTGGGAGTGAGTGATGTCTCTAAAGATGCAAGCTGCATGTGGCTCACCTGAGCACCGGTTGTTTGTCACAGCCGGACCCATCCATTTGCGAGCCCTGGCCCAGGAAATCCAACACCAACATGGCTGAACAGCTTCATTCTCCTTATTAACTACATGATTTCCTGTAAACTCCTCCAATCTGTGCTTGGTGGCCAGTCATATCGAGGGCTTCTGTGGGTGCTCGCAGCTTCGCGCCCAGAATCGTCCCGTTCCTGCCGCAAAGAGTGCCGCAAAGCCGGGAGCTTATTGGGTTTGGGATCTGAATGCATCGATCTCACTTGTCACCTGAGTTCCCGGACTTCACGCCTTTTTGAGTTTCGACGGTTTTAGCTGGGGAAGAATCATCATAACCAGTGGCTTAAACATTAAACCAACGGGTGGCCCCACCCTAGATTTTAGTGGCCCAGAAACACTTCAGCCTTTTTTCCGCCAACCCACTCAGGAAGTGAGGACAGGATGTCGGTTCCAGAGCAGACGGAGTACTCGGTACTCTCAATATCTGCAAAGCAATGGTTCGACTCAGATTCGGGCGACCACAATTGGCATTGATGCATGTGGGATTTTGTCGAAGGAACTGGCATCGACGCATCACTTGCCAATGACTTGCAAGCACTCGCCCAATGCATCAGACAATATCGGACATGTCCTGTGTGTGTGTGTGTGCGCGTGCGTGTGTGCGTGTGCACGTTCCACACCATGTGTCGTTGTGTTTTCAGTCCCTTTCTGAGCCCATCTCAGTGGTAGTCACTGTTGCTGAACCACCAAACTGTGGAATTGAACAGTTTGGTGAATTGAAGAGTTTGGTGGTGACTGCCGTGAACTGTGTTTTCACGCATGTCAACTCCCATGGAGGTTGTATCAACTTGATACAGCCTCCTTGGTTTGCACCCTGTGGCCTCAGCTTTGTCGCACCCAATCGATTGCACCCCGGAACAACCCACGCTCCCAGTTTCGGGGACTTAGCTTTTTGGAGTTTTGTTTTCGGGGAAAACGTGCGGTTTGGGGCCTTTTGGGCGAATTCAGGAATTGAGCCAAGTAATTACCGACCATCAGACCCCCTCCTTCATGAAGGGCATTCAAAAGCATGGTGCAACCACCGATTCTGGGCTTGCGTTTGAAAGGCAGCCCTCTTTGAACAGGAAACGCGCCGTGTTCTTCGGGGTTGCAATTTATCATCTTTATCTGCCATACTCAAGTGGCTTCTTGAGTTGTTTTGCCGACCCGCAGTACCCTTTTTGTAACTATGTCTCACTTCCTGAGTTCATGGATGTTGTCTTTTTGGGAAGACCATTTGAGTGAGAATCAATAAGTTGCCTTTCAATCCCAGTGGATTCCAGTTAGAATAGTGGGTAACCAGGTCTTTCAAACAATCATGGGATTGGACAGGGTTTGGAAGGCCGGCCTTTTGAAAAGGCCCTCTTCCGTGAGTTGCTTTCCTGCGATCCTGAGGAAAGAGCTCAAGCCGTGTCCCCAGCGCAAGCACCGCCACATCATAATAAGGGAGTTCAAAGATAGGCTTCGCGGCTTTGTTTTCAGGGTCACACAGATCCCCTAATTACTTTAGGGGAAGGACCGCGACTGGAATTTCAGTAGAAATGGACATTAATTGGTTGGATTCCATGATGAAGCGGACAAGCCTTGCCTTGGCACAGGGTTCAATGCACAGGGAGGGGGGGTTCGAAACGTGATGCGTCGCTGTGAAAGATTTTAGCTGAAAGAGCCTGAGTCTCTGATGGGACTCTTGTTTCAGCAGCATGGTGAAGAATTTATCGGTCACCAAGATCAGCATGGTAACACGCAGTCCAGTGGAAAGTTAGCTTGGTGTTTCTTGTATTTGGATGTTTTATGGGAAGTTTGGCTGCGAAATTATGTTACTTGTCGGTTCAGTGTTGCTTCATGGTTTGTTGATGGCGTGTGGATGGCTTACTGCCGGCGTGATGTCAGGTGTCAGTTTGTGTGTCGGCTTCTTTGCTTGACGGGCTTGCTCTTGGCTTTGATTTCATACTGGTTCACAAACAACGGGCTCTTCGAGGTTTACTATTGACAGAACATGTTGAGTTGTCCGATGTAGTCATAATGTGCGGTGATAAGTATGAACCAAATGCGAAAAAAACATGTTTGTGTGTCTGGAGCTGACAAGTTCTATGCGCACTGGCGCTGAAAAGTCCAAGCATTTGGGCTTCCAGAGCCTTCCGAGCAAGGTTCACCCCATATTAATCAGCCCGAGCTTATTATTGGGGGTTCTTTTCCCTGGTGAAATGTGGAATCAGACCACTATTGGAGGGGAACAGTCCCCCTATCAATCATATATTTGACCCACAGCCATATTCCGACAAAAGTAAGCTTCAGAAACACACTGAGGCCGATCTTGGAAGAGCCCGAAGCCGAGGCTCTCTGTCTGCCGGGAATCGCTTGGAAAACACGGGCAACGCATGCCTTCTGAAGATCCCTTGCGGTCTCGACTAACTTGTTGTGGTGGGTGACTTGACGGTGGCAAGTTGCTGGCTACCGACCATCTCGATGGAAGCCACAAGGAGTTTGGTTTAACATGGGGAAGGGGCCCTTGGAATTACACCAACATGCCTATGCCCACCTTCAGAATCAGTTGCCTCACCAGTCATCAAAGGGGCCCGGCATGGGACAGTGACAGAGATGTGAAAAGATACGCTTCTGCGCTTTGACGTAGAATCCCAAACAAATGCTTTCGAGGAATCTTCGTTTGGAGCCCTTTCTTGGCTTGCATGTTCATGTGGGTGTGGGTCAAAAATGGGTAATCAAAAGGCCCCATTTTGGGAACCCTGGGTAATGGAACCAAGGATTAAACTCTGCGGTCCCCTGGTGGTCTAATTTTGACCCATAGCCATGTGCAGAGGAGTACGCAACGATTGTAAGCTGGCATGCTCGTATATCAAAGCCGGATATTGGGACAGGAACAAGGATGCTCACAGATGGCCATCGCTCTCAGTTGCCACTAGTAAGGAGTCACTGTGTGTGCTGTGTCTTTTGGAACAGTCGATGAGGAGGTTCCTGGCAAATCGAATTAGCTACTCGTTTCAGCTACAACTAGATATTCCATGACGGCCGCTTGAATAGACATGAACAGACCAAGCCGGGGATTCCTTTGTGTATGATTCGAAAGGGAAGTTTGCCGGAAGCTATAGTAGTTATTTTGGAGCATCGAATTTCAAGCTTGCCAGCCAAGTCAGAATTACACCAGCGGTGTTGACAGAATGACATGTCGGTTGGGTACCAACCCCCACCACTACCCCCAACAATCTGACCAAATAAGAGTTCTCCTACAGACAGCTTCTGCTGGTTTGTTTCGCGGAAGTCTCCCATAGTCCTCGTATCCCCCAACACATGGTTGCCAATAGAGAGAAACCAGGAGCATGACCATGTGTTGGTGAGCCCGCATGACCATGATCAGGGACCCAGGAAAACCATGATCCCCCATAAAAACCTTGAGATATATGATGGCCCAGGGAAACTTTGATCAAGGCCCCATCAAGTTGTGACGGGCCTTTGACTCACCTGGGCGCTTCTTCGAATTCCGCAAGCCGCAGGTGGTGTCACCCAAGTCGGCGGCTTTGGCCGCGGCAGCCCAGGCGCGGCAGAACCGATGGCCGGATGGATGGGTCGCGTGGACTAGTGGCTGTGGTGGTCAAACATCGGGTATCCCCAAAATGGAATCCTGATAATGGAACCAAGGACTGAAACCTGCGGTCCATATTTAATTTTGACCCATACCCCAGTGAATATTATAAACAGTCTCAGCCACGAATATCACCCATGGGTAGCCAGAAATTGATTGCGACACACTTGGCAAATCACCCTTCTCACCGTTTTAAGCTTTTCCCCAGCAGGCGGGGTCAATTCGCCAATCCGTTTGGGTTGGCCCTGGGGTCACGGACAGGATACTGATTTGGTTTGTTCAATGTTGACCTTCTTGGTCCATGTTTAGTCAAGGTTGACGCGAACCCTGCCTACTGGGCACGTTGTAGTCACTTCCCCCCCCAAATAGTAAATACCCCCGCCCCTAAAATATTCGCCAGTGGGCCGAACGATATTCATCAACGGGGTGTGGGTGTCACTGTCTTCCTGGGTCAGTCGTGATGTTGCTCGGGAAAGGTAGAAATCAGTTGTTGCCTGACTCATGATTAATATAAACTTGAAAGGGACAACGACATGATGCATATTGAATTCTAGTTAGTACAGACAAGCATTTCTAGTTAGTGTTGGTTTAGTTCTTGGTTCGGACGTGTCCCCTAATACGACTGCTAATACGACTGGAGTTGGGATCGGCGGGACGATTTTCTTGTTTTCATTTCGTGGGAAACCGGGAACCAAAATTGTTTGGGTTGACAAGTATCCTGGGGACTTCTTTGCGGGTGGTGGTTGAAGGGACGCCACGTCGTTGTGAGTCTTTGTGTTGGGGAGTGGCGAGTGAAAGTTGAGGCCCGCTGCGCATGGCAAGGACGAAGAAGAGGATGAAGAGGAAGAAGAGGAGGAGGAGGAGGAGGAAGAGGAGGAGGAGGAAGAAGAAGAAGAAGAAGACGATGTGGAGGACAAACACGCCTTGCTGGCCATCAATGTTTTTCCGCGAGGTTTGGTCAGAGTCAACATTGCAGCTTCTCAAGATAACGCTCGACCTGCCCGCCTGAATGCGCAGGAAGACAAGCCGACCGAGGTGGGCAAACTGGGTGCTGTTGGCTGGCAGACTGGGCAAGGATGTACCCTAGCTGAGCGTGTGACTTTCCTTGTTGGTCTTAGTCAAAGTCCTCAAAGATGATATGGCTGTGGGTCAAAACCAATGGTACCATTTTGGGGTAGGTGCACCACCCATTTTTGACCCATGGCCAGATGATATCGCTCC
Source organism: Effrenium voratum (assembly GCA_963377175.1). NCBI lineage: Eukaryota > Dinophyceae > Suessiales > Symbiodiniaceae > Effrenium > Effrenium voratum. Next base: position 31,185 of record CAUJNA010003563.1, read on the forward strand.
TTCTATTTCCATGTCCTTGGTCCTTCAGTTGAGTATTGCTGAATGCAACGTGTCCGAATGTCTGCCCCAATTGTCAGTTTGCTTGCTTAACTACCCACTTCTGTTTGACATGTCGCAAAGATATGTATCTTATGGTTGACCTAGTTGTTCTTCGGCTTTGACCGCAGGGAAATCAGGCGGAGCGTGCCCAGCAAGCTCCAGTCGTCCAACTCGCATATGCCTGAAAAGCGGAAGTGGCACAGCCACGTCACCTGCATCAACATGTCAGCAGCAAAGACACCAGCAGACAACCCCAACGAGTGACGAGGACATGTTTTTGAAGATCAGTTTGTGTCATCCTTAATAGCCCAGCGTTTCACTGGGTTGCTGCCCATGCTTTGGCAAAGGCTTTAGAACAGGAAAGCGAATCGGCGGATTGGTTGTGCCATGAAAAGCGAGGTGCTTGAATCTCGCAACATCCTGGAATCTGCATATTGGTAGTTCAAACATGGCACGCATCAACGTAAGCCCAGATGCTTCCAGAGAAGATTGATGAGCCAGGCATCATCCACCGTCCAACTTTGCAATCACCGACAACAGCAACAGCAAAAGTACAGTGGCCATGAACATGTTTGAGCATACTATATAATCAGCAGCAATCCCATACAAATTAGAAAGATCAGCTCCAAAAGCAGCGCGCTTTGACTAGGGACTTGCAATTACGAGCAACTTGCTTGCAGTGTATAACCATGTATTTCCTCTAGCAATCTGCCACCGTTCAATTCAAGGGATATGCTTGAGTTTTGTTGTTTTTTTGCAGGCTGGTTTTGGGTGTCTTGTTGACATTGTGAACCTCGTGCCAAGATGCACGGGCGGGTGTGTGTGTGTGTGTGTGGGTGCGTGTGTGTGTGTGACAAAAGTCCAATAAGACTGAGAAGAAGTCAATGACACACTCTTGCCCCCTGTCTATGCTTCTATAAGTGTTGCATGTATGGCATGCTTTCTGCGCGGGGGATAAACTGCCAACTACGGCGTTTCGAGCTTTAGCTTGTCAGGTCCTTTGCCAATGCATTGTACACTTCTCAACATATGCTCATTGTACGTAGTTTCTTCCGCATGGATAGAGAGTTGGCAGCGCAGGTTCCAGCAAGAGCAAGCAGCGCCACAGAAGATGCTGCTCTTCAGGCAAGGCGAGATGCAGAAGAGGCCAAAGAGCGCGAGGCCAAAGCGGCCAAAGAGCGTGAGGCCAGAGAGCGTGAGGCCAAAGAGCGCGAAGCCAAAGAGCGCGAAGCCAGAGAGCGCGAAGCCAGAGAGCGTGAAGCTAAAGCACGCGAGGCCAAAGAGCGCGAAGCGAAAGAGCGCGAAGCCAAAGAGCGTGAAGCCAGGGAACGTGAAGCCAGGGAACGCGAAGCCAGAGAGCGGGAGGCTGCCGAGCGCGAGGCTGCCGAGCGCGAGGCTGCCGAGAAAGAGGCCAGGCAACGAGAAGCGAAAGAGCATGAAGCACGAGAGGAAGCTCGAAAGCGCGAAGATGCCGAACGAGAAGCAAGACAAGTCGAAAGAAAGGAGCTGAATTTTAGAGAGAGAGAGAGAGAGAGAGAGAGAAAGGGGTGAGACAGCAGCAAAAAAGGTGTGATATTGGTGGGCCTGGACTCGGAGAGTCTTGTTTCTTGTTCTTGATTCACTTCTGGTTGTGTACTTGTTTGCCTCGCTGTCCCTTTTGTTGCGCTAAGGTAATTTTCCCTCGCCCGGAATCAGAACCGAGCTTTCTTGATTCCCGCCATTGGCTGAAGTCCTGTTATCTGCGGTTGTGGTGATTTTCAGAACCCTTGATTTCAGGGGGAAGTTGTATTCAGTGGTCAGTTTGGGTCATCCTTCCCCTCATGTTCGCACCAGTCAGTCACTTTGATTTGGTTTGGATGATGCTAGTCGTGTTTGGCCACTAAAAAACCTCCTCATCTACTTGTTGGTGATGGGTATCTACGTGAGGGATAGTCCATAGCCCTCAGAATATACGGAATCGGCCGCAAATATGGATCCTCTGACGAGAACATCCTGGGTGTGTTTCGAACAAGCACAAGCAAGTTGAATGTTTGGTGTTTTTCTTGAGCCACCTTTTAAAGTCCCCAGAATTAGCTCCCCTTTTTGTTGTTGTTTGCTTTTTTGGGGTCCCTTTGTTTTCCACTAACCAGGCATTTTTGTTTTTTTGCTGGGGTCCTAATTCCAGCCTAGTTAACTCGCGCCAACGAATGCGACTTCCCATGACCTCCCTATACCTGCATGGGCCAGCAAGCTGAGCATTTTCCCTCACCATCCCGCGAGGATACGCATGCATCGAGATCTGGGAGGCTGCGCCCGCATCGATGTGTGTGGATTTTGGTGTGGTGTTAGTTTTGGTTGGGATTGGGGCAGTACCCCGGTTTGCTGTGGCATCAAAGTCGCATCCGGAGTCTCGAGACATTCGAAAGGTGAACAGCCGTACATCGGACTGCCACGGGTTTGATGGGCGTTCTTGGAATGGGAGGTCCATTCGACGGGCAAAAATGAGAAATGCTGATGTCTTCTCAAGGAAAGCCGAGCTGGCTGAGTGATACTTGGCGAGCTCGGATTGGGAGAAATGACTAGCCATAGTCTTGGGAACCCCATTCATGACCCCCCTCTCCCTTCTGCCTCATATTTGGATAGATGGGGGGTCGGGTCAGGGGTTATCCTTTCCTAGAGAAGTCGGGTTCACCAGCTCTGTTGGATTTGAGCCCGGGCGAAACAAGGTACTTTTCTGGGGACCACCCGCTCAGCTCACATACGTTGGCCCTCATTTTCGGGGGAAGCCCAGAAGAAGGCCCGCCGGTTTCAAATTCACCGCGCTGACCGCGAGTTGTTGGCAGTGCTCCAGCAGGTTTCTAGGCAGGTTCCGTGGGAGTTTTGCAGGAGTGTCAGGCTCAGTGACGAAAACCACAACATGCCGCTGCAGTTGGCCATACCCTCGTTCCTTTTGCATGAACACAAGGCTTCCCCTTAGGAAGAGATGTCCAACGCTTCCTGATGGCTTTCAGAGTTGCGCATGTTGCGCTTTATCAGAGCCGCCAGGCTGAGTGGGCTGGCAAGAACATCGCAGGCGACTGGGTTCAGGTCTGGTTATCCCCCCCCCCCCCCGACATGCCAGGCCAAGAAATGTCTGATCAAGTTTTGTCTGAACCTGTAGTGGCAGTTATTGGCGTTACTCCATGTACGGTATGCGGAAATCAGAGGCGACCATGTCACTTTTGGGTCATTTGGACGAGCGAGAAAGCTGCATCCAAAGTGGTCGGTGTCAAGTTGGGGTCCGGAGAATAAGAAGGCTGAGCCTGATTGACATGTGCCACATTGTGCCACCTTCAAAATTGGATCCCAGAACAGGGGGTCAGGAATTTGGACAGCCGTCCCCCCCCCCAAATACGGTGGCGCCGGGAGTATCCATTGACCAGGGCAAATTGGGATAATTCCTCATCACAAGAGCTGGTTTAGACACGCTGACACCATCAGATGACCCCTCCCGGTGGCAATCCCCAAGCAAGACCCAAAGGACATGGTTGGTTTTGGACGCTGCAGAGAAGCATTGGACGGCGAACTGGCTTACGATCTGACCATTTGCAAGCGCACAGCCCCTTGTAGGGGTCTACGTTTTGGCCAGGGGAGGGGGATTGCTTGATGAAGGCCCTGGCTGCTTGATCCCTGCCGCAGCACATACCCTTCATTTGAAATGAGGTGCGCGATGTGCCATTGCCTCAATGTTCGTGAATTAGAATTGTGTCTCCTGTCTCTTCGAGCACGGGCTACTGCACTCACAACCTAACATGGTTGGTGTCCTTATTGTTTCCCTTCAATCTATTGTACCCACAAAAAGGGGGTCCACCATTTTGAGAGGCTCCCATGTAAAACCAGCGGATTCCGCTGCCGCTTCGGCCCTTCCGCTTTCGGCAGGCCCCCAGATCCGCGGCGAAGGAGCGGCGAGTCGGGGGTTTCGGAGCGAAAGAGAGCGACACCTCTTGGACCTCATGCGGACGTCACCCCGGACAGGGGCGGTTTGCCCAGAAGTGATGCTCGATCCTTGGGTTCGACCAGGGGTTCCCATGGAGAGGCATCGACATAGTTTGGCCCAGCATGGCCTAGAGTTGCTGGGTGTGAAAGGGGAAGTGATCAGATGGTTGTCATGGCCATTTGGAGGTTTTGGACAGTTGAAACACATTGGCTTTGAAGATTGCCTTGGTTGAAGGACAGGGCAATCCAGCTTGGTCAGTAACATTAAAGATAGCTATCTACAGAGCAATGACTCTGTGGTCGGTTGGGACGATATGGACAAACCTAATTGCCATTCGGCGACAGGCAATTCATATCATCTCATCACGGGCTATGACTGAACTCCCCCACAAGGCATGACTGCATCCTGTTGATCCCTAGCTTCCGCCCCACTCGTTGGCTGGAGTGTGTGTGTGTGTGTGTGGGTGGGTGTGTGTGCGTGTTGGTTTCCTCGGTCCTCGCATGTGTCGAGTGCTTTCCTTTCGAAGTTGGTGCTCCGGCGAAAGCTGCCAGCAGCTCCTCCTTTCGCAGCTTCTCGCCGCGTGATCTACTCTTCCTGTGCTTCGAGGGATTCCACTCACCCCTCTAGCCTGGTAACCAAGCAGTTTTCCGTAGTGCTTTTGTATGTTTCTGTTTTATGTTATAGTTTTCTCTGATCACAGTAGCTGGATGCAACTAAAACCACAGGACGTTCGAACTGGCTTCGGCTCAACGTGAGTTCGACAGCCTAGTGTGTTGGCCCGCTGTTTCTTACTGACGGGAGCCCCCTAGAACTGATACACGAACTTTTGAAACCCCAAAAAGTCCCTCAGGGGGTCAAAAGGTACCGCCAAAGAAACCAGGTTGTTTGAGTTTCGTATTGCTTTGGCGTGTACCCCCCCAAAAAAAACACATAATACAATTAATAATCACAATAATAATACTAATAATCATAATAATAAGAACTATAATAGTAGTAGTAGTAGTAGTAGTAGTAGTAGTAGTAGTAGTAGTAGTAGTAGTAGTAGTAGTAGTAGTGGTAGCAGTAGCAGTAGTAGCAACAGTAGCAACAATAATAATACTTCGTAATAATAATACCCCGAGTGTCAGTCCCTGCCTGGAGTGCAGGAAGCAGAGGCGCGGGACCTCAATTCAGCGACATGCTTCACCTTGACAGCCAGTGTGCGTGTTTCTGTGTTTGCGGCTACCTTTTTTTCGGGGGGGTGCTTTCAAGGACCCATCATGGCGTCCCCTATTTTGACACATACGGGGTTGGTTTTGTCTCGGGACACTGGACTGCATGTCCTCTTGAGGGAGCCTTGCCAGCGTGCGATCTCAGCCCTGAAGGTACATGGGAGTTTCTGATGTCAGCTGTGAATCATGTACTTCACCCCATGGCCCAGTGCTAGAGTATACACAAACGACTTGACCTTGGAAGAGGAGCACATTCTGCTGGGAGCTTCAACATTCAGCACGATTTCTGAGCAACCACATGCTCTGGATCTGAGGAAGCGTCGAATATCGAAACATATCAACTCGTGATTCTCGATTCTGGGATGCAGAGGCAGAAATTCGAATGGCTTTCAGGGGCACACCAGGAAACCCGTCCGTTCCGAAATTGTGTGGCTTCTATCCGATGGCGCGGCATGAACGTGCGACTGGCGGATCTGGAGTGTTCCACGGAGACCTTGGCTCCCTGGTCGGCCCTTCGCGACTTGGGCCAAACCATTCCCATGGTTTGAGAAACAGCAGGAAACACGCAGAAACCGGGCTGGAAGGAACGTTTCCACTGGACACTGTGTTTGTTTCCTTTTGTTTGAGCCGGTATGCTCTTTGTGGGTGGTTTTCTCAGAGGGGTACGAAAAGGATCCTCAACCGTGTTGGGAGGGCCGTATACAATTCAAAGAAAAGCCCACTTTGCAAATTGGCGGAACGGTGGATGCCCTTTTGGTTGGCATTGAAAGGTGATCCAAAAGAAAACATGTGGCGTACCCCTTGCACCCCTGAGAATCCTAGCCCTTAAGTAGTATCTATATCCACAAGTGGTAAGCCTTTTGGTTCGGGTATGGGGTTGTCTCAAACCAAAGAACCAACATGTGTTTGGGGTTTCTCTCTTGAACCCCACAAATTGACAAAGGGGTAGCCGCAAAGCAAGACATACGCAAATTCAGTTTCATGCCCTGGGACTGAAGATCTAGTTCAATTTATTGGAACCAAGTTGGTGGTCCCAACTGCATTCAAACCACAATTTGGCCCGGATGATTTAGATCGGATGTCACTTGAAAGGACCCAGTTCGTGTGGGCCGCCGTCATGTGGGGCGAGCTGAATGAGTTACACTGGTCCATGTTCGCTTGGTTCATTGGCTTTGTGCAAACTTGTTCCGCACGCGCTTCTTCAAATGTGGCCAGCCTAATTGCGTGAGTGCACCGCCGGAATCAATCCAACTTGCCAAAGGGTTCAAGTAGGTGTGTCTCTAAATGAGAGATATTCAATCCTTTGATACCTTTTGAAACAGCAAGAAGGGTTAATGAATTAAAGACGGCAACTAGCCTCATGACAAGGGCGTGCCGAGCCGAGCCGCCGAGCCCCGCTCGCCGCTCGAGGCAGCGAGTTGGCGAAGCCCTCCGATCCGCCAGAGGATCTCGCCTATGAGCTGGTGGACACCCACCGCGTGCTCCTTGGCTTCCAGTTGGCTAGGTTGGGACTGTTGACCATGGGTGTCCCTTGTGGTGGTTTGGGAAAAATCGATGGCCCTGGTGGGTGGTTTAGTCATCTACCAGGGAAACCCATCTATTTTCCCCAAACAGGACACCCATACTTTTGACGAACCCCCGAGGCGCTTTTTGGGGAAACCAAAAAGACATGGCCAAATCTATATCAGCACGGTTTAGCAAGGGGGCCCAAGAAGGGAATTGACCATGTTGGCTGTGTCGCTTTTGTTTTGACCCTTTTTGCCTCTTGACATACCCACGTGCGTGATGTCGGAAGCAGCTTAAATGTGGCCCTGCGTAGTCTCCCGGTTCATTGGGGAGGAGCATGTGAATTTCAACGATCCAGCACCAGCTTCGGTCCACTGGTTGGCGCACCCAAAAGCTGATTCCTGTTAGCTTCGCCTGATGAAGGCCAGAGCCAAACCAATGCGGCGGGTCCTGTTTTGCGAAAGGTTTTCCTTCAACATCCACATATCCATTTGCCTTGGCACAGGCCTGGGTAGCAAGCTGTGGCTCAATGTTGCTCTTTGGTTTTGTGCTGGAAAAAACATGCGAGTTGATGATTTGTTTGCTTCTCCACTAAGCATGAAGCATAATATTATGAATGTATGGAGCATATTCTTGTGAAATGCGCGTAACGTTACAGTCACGAAAGACCGAACGTTGTCCAATGCTGTCCGCAGAAGCTCTCGGCGTATGCTAGTCTGAGCGGATATTGCAGTTGTTTCGCCAGGCAAATGACAGTTATGTTGAATGAAGAGACTGGCACGTGTTGAACAGGAGGGAACCCACCAGACTGCCAAACACGAAAACGAGGCTAGAACTGTGGTCACGGAAGCAAATGCCTCCAAACGCTGCAAGCTTATGTCTGCGGGAAACTCGCGGAAGGTTTTCAAACAAGACGCTTCGCAAAAGCTACCCGTGCAGGACACGGAAGCGCCGCAGAATGGTTGGCGGAAGTTTGAATAATTTCAGTTTCATAATAATTCAGTACCAACTCTTGAAAGGGAAGACAGCAACACCACTGATTTGGCTGAGTCGAAGATTCTCAGAACTCTCTTTCGAAGCAACCAAAGGCTTCCCTTCTACTTGAGTGCAAAGACAGATCATGATGGTGCCCTTCCTCCGACCAAACATGGAGCCCACTGAAGGCTCTCTCGTTGCGGAATCTGGCCTTCCAGCTGCAGACAGGTTCCATGGTGGAGATACCAATTTTCTTTTCTTAATGAAACGAGGTGTGTGTCAAAAAAGTAAGATCGGACCGAAGCTCCCAGAAGGCCTTTGTAAATGGAACCAAGTCTTCTAAAGGGATCCTGGCAGCTTCCATGTTAGCCTGGGGGAGGCTATCCCCAGGCAGCGGCAGGGTCACTTCTGCATCCGAGGCACGCCAGCAGGCTGTACGACCACTTCTGGGGTGACCGGGCGAACCTGGAGCTTGGAGATGCCTGGCCTTTCCAGCACTACTGCAGCGCGAACGCAGAAAGTTGTTCCAAAAGTGTGTATATGTATACATATTGGCATATACACTTATATATATATGTAGAGAGAGAGGGAGACGTGTAAATACATATACATGTATGCTATGTATACATGTATGCATGCATGCATGCACACATGCAAAAAAACGGGTCGGTCCAGATACATTTCACTTTAAAGGCACATGCCTGTGGACCTGCCACCCCTCCTCTGACTTATGTGTGCATTGCGTTGCGTTGCGTTGCGTTGCGTTGCGTTGCGTTGCGTTGCGTTGCGTTGCGTTGCGTTGCGTTGCGTTGCGTTGCGTTGCGTTGCGTTGCGTTGCGTTGCGTTGCGTTGCGTTGCGTGCATGCATGCATGCACGCACGCATGTATGTATGTATGTAATGTAATGTAATGTATGTATGTATGTATGTATGTATGTATGTATGTATGTATGTATGTATGTATGTATGTATGTATGTATGTATGTATGTATGTATGTATGTATGTATGTATGTATGTATGTATGTATGTATGTATGTATGTATGTATGTATGTATGTATGTATGTATGTGTATGTATGTATGTATGTATGTATGTATGTATGTATGTATGTATGTATGTATGTATGTATGTATGTATGTATGTATGTATGTATGTATGTATGTATGTATGTATGTATGTATGTATGTATGTATGTATGTATGTATGTATGTATGTATGTATGTATGTATGTATGTATGTATGTATGTATGTATGTATGTATGTATGTATGTATGTATGTATGTATGTATGTATGTATGTATGTATGTATGTATGTATGTATGTATGTATGTATGTATGTATGTATGTATGTATGTATGTATGTATGTATGTAATGTATGTATGTATGTATGTATGTATGTATGTATGTATGTATGTATGTATGTATGTATGTATGTATGTATGTATGTATGTATGTATGTATGTATGTATGTATGTATGTATGTATGTATGTATGTATGTATGTATGTATGTATGTATGTATGTATGTATGTATGTATGTATGTATGTATGTATGTATGTATGTATGTATGTATGTATGTATGTATGTATGTATGTATGTATGTATGTATGTATGTATGTATGTATGTATGTAATGTATGTATGTATGTATGTATGTATGTATGTATGTATGTATGTATGTATGTATGTATGTATGTATGTATGTATGTATGTATGTATGTATGTATGTATGTATGTATGTATGTATGTATGTATGTATGTATGTATGTATGTATGTATGTATGTATGTATGTATGTATGTATGTAATGTATGTATGTATGTATGTATGTATGTATGTATGTATGTAATGTATGTATGTATGTATGTATGTATGTATGTATGTATGTATGTATGTATGTATGTATGTATGTATGTATGTATGTATGTATGTATGTATGTATGTATGTATGTATGTATGTATGTATGTATGTATGTATGTATGTATGTATGTATGTATGTATGTATGTATGTATGTATGTATGTATGTATGTATGTATGTATGTATGTATGTATGTATGTATGTATGTATGTATGTATGTATGTATGTATGTATGTATGTATGTATGTATGTATGTATGTATGTATGTATGTATGTATGTATGTATGTATGTATGTATGTATGTATGTATGTATGTATGTATGTATGTATGTATGTATGTATGTATGTATGTATGTATGTATGTATGTATGTATGTATGTATGTATGTATGTATGTATGTATGTATGTATGTATGTATGTATGTATGTATGTATGTATGTATGTAATGTATGTATGTATGTATGTATGTATGTATGTATGTATGTATGTATGTATGTATGTATGTATGTATGTATGTATGTATGTATGTATGTATGTATGTATGTATGTATGTATGTATGTATGTATGTATGTATGTATGTATGTATGTATGTATGTATGTATGTATGTATGTATGTATGTATGTATGTATGTATGTATGTATGTATGTATGTATGTATGTATGTATGTATGTATGTATGTATGTATGTATGTATGTATGTATGTATGTATGTATGTATGTATGTATGTATGTATGTATGTATGTATGTATGTATGTATGTATGTATGTATGTATGTATGTATGTATGTATGTATGTATGTATGTATGTATGTATGTATGTATGTATGTATGTATGTATGTATGTATGTATGTATGTATGTATGTATGTATGTATGTATGTATGTAATGTATGTATGTATGTATGTATGTATGTATGTATGTATGTATGTATGTATGTATGTATGTATGTATGTATGTATGTATGTATGTATGTATGTATGTATGTATGTATGTATGTATGTATGTATGTATGTATGTATGTATGTATGTATGTATGTATGTATGTATGTATGTATGTATGTATGTATGTATGTATGTATGTATGTATGTATGTATGTATGTATGTATGTATGTATGTATGTATGTATGTATGTATGTATGTATGTATGTATGTATGTATGTATGTATGTATGTATGTATGTATGTATGTATGTATGTATGTATGTATGTATGTATGTATGTATGTATGTATGTATGTATGTATGTATGTATGTATGTATGTATGTATGTATGTATGTATGTATGTATGTATGTATGTATGTATGTATGTATGTATGTATGTATGTATGTATGTATGTATGTATGTATGTATGTATGTATGTATGTATGTATGTATGTATGTATGTATGTATGTATGTATGTATGTATGTATGTATGTATGTATGTATGTATGTATGTATGTATGTATGTATGTATGTATGTAATGTATGTATGTATGTATGTATGTATGTAATGTATGTATGTATGTATGTATGTATGTATGTATGTATGTATGTATGTATGTATGTATGTATGTATGTATGTATGTATGTATGTATGTATGTATGTATGTATGTATGTATGTATGTATGTATGTATGTATGTATGTATGTATGTATGTATGTATGTATGTATGTATGTATGTATGTATGTATGTATGTATGTATGTATGTATGTATGTATGTATGTATGTATGTATGTATGTATGTATGTATGTATGTATGTATGTATGTATGTATGTATGTATGTATGTATGTATGTATGTATGTATGTATGTATGTATGTATGTATGTATGTATGTATGTATGTATGTATGTATGTATGTATGTATGTAATGTAATGTATGTATGTATGTATGTATGTATGTATGTATGTATGTATGTATGTATGTATGTATGTATGTATGTATGTATGTATGTATGTATGTATGTATGTATGTATGTATGTATGTATGTATGTATGTATGTATGTATGTATGTATGTATGTATGTATGTATGTATGTATGTATGTATGTATGTATGTATGTATGTATGTATGTATGTATGTATGTATGTATGTATGTATGTATGTATGTATGTATGTATGTATGTATGTATGTATGTATGTATGTATGTATGTATGTATGTATGTATGTATGTATGTATGTATGTATGTATGTATGTAATGTATGTATGTATGTATGTATGTATGTATGTAAGTATGTATGTATGTATGTATGTACGTATGTATGTATGTATGTATGTATGTATGTATGCAGTGCTTGGAGTACTACGCAAGGACGCCAATGGTTGAGGAAAGGGTCCCTTCACTGGGACACCCTCTAAAGGCAGCACGAAACATCTCCAGGCATACGGCAAAGTGGCAGTAGGTATTTTGGGCCACGTCACAGCCCTCTACGTGCTGGCATGGGCGCACGCGAGAAGACTAGCTGCTGTGCTGCATCGAACTGGGGGGGACATCCTCGCGTTTGGCCCTATGATTGCTGTGGATATCAATAAAGTCCGGGAACTCGTGTGGATGTTTTTAGGGGAAAGCCAAGGGAAAGTGCAACACAGTGGTCTACCATGTTCAAATCGGGACCTCTAGAGGGAATCGTTGCCTCGTTGAGTTCCATTAGTATGTTGATCATCGTTTGATTCGTGGAGATCCCGGGACTCTTCAGACCGGCCCTGAACAGTAGAGTTGACTATAGAGAGAACTGCCGGCTTTTGCTGGTGCCTTTGAAAATTGACGTGTGCATTCAAGAGTTGCAGCAGATCAAGGAACGCAGTTGCATGTCGAAATTCTGCTTCTGGAAAGGGACATAGGCATGTGGCAGTTATTTTTGTTTGACCGTGCTGATGGCTAATCCAGCAACTTTTGAGCCAGCGTGCAGTGAGTCTTTCGAATGGGACATACAACCAGAGCCCTGAAGATGTAGCCTCCCAGAATCAAACGGACTAAGTAGTTTTCAGGGCATGGTGCCTCTTCTGGGGTCGACAGTGCTTATTGAGCATGCCCTGACCTTTATGGCGGTTGGTCGGATCTTTGGACTTTAACTTTTTGGGAAACAATGGATTGTTCATTGGCCCCGCAAAAGGCTGTTTGCAAAGGGGTCAACAGCCACCAAGTCACTTGGATTGGCTGCCATCCTTTAACGGCCACCTGTGGTTTGGTGGATTCCCTTAAGTTTGGTGCATTTTCCTTGGATGTTAAGATTTTAACTTTTTGCCAACTAATGGGTTTTCCACCAAGCCACTAAAAGTTAAACTTTTAGCAGTGGAGCAGAAAGCAACCGAGTTAAGGTATCTCATGAAACCCGCATCCCGCTCGCAGGACACGCAGCAAGCGGAGCGCTACTTGTCAGCTGCCGTGATGATGTTGAGGACTGCTTGGAACGGGTTTTCTTCCCCAGAATTAGCCCCCCTTTTTGTTCTTTTGCTTTTTTTTGGGTCCCTTTGTTTTCCACTAACCAGGCAAAAAGATCTTTTGCTGGGCTCCGAATTCCAGCCTAGTTTTGTCTTCTTCCTAAGGCAGTCCATTTGTCTGTCCTGCTTCGATGGCGTTGCGAACGTGAACCCCAAAGCTTCGAAGGGTCAACTGGGACGAGTCCTTGGAACCGGCCGAAGGGGAAACAAGCAAAGCCATACCAGACTTGGCCCCGAGTCGATACTCAAACCGATCAGTCGATACACAACTAGTCGTGCCGAATCGCCAAATCCAAGCAACTGCCCAGCACGCTCTGCCTTTGGTTTGCTATCTTCACCAACTTGAGTTCCGCTTCCTGCTGACCGAAGCTAAGTCCGTGTGCCGCTGCCTGCTGCCTGCTTTTCTTATACGTGTTACGTGGCCACGTCAACGACTTGTGGTGCACTTGTGAACCGACGCGGAGGCAAAGTATCGATACAACCCGATACTAGGGTATCAGGGTACAAAGGTTTCATACGATGTTTGCATTTCAGCCCACAGAACTGAACGCTGGAGCAGTCGCCTGAGAGTGCAAAGCCATTCCAGCACCAAAGCGGCTACATTTGTTTCTCGCAGAACAGTCTCAGAAATAGTTGGTGGACACAACACCCCATGTAAAGGATAGTTACCTCATCAAACAAATGTGGTGCCCAAGTGAAGGTATGAGCACACTGACAGGGTTGCAGTGCTTCCAAATCCTTCACTCGGACGTCCGACCTTAAGACATGGGTACAAGTAGCTACCCTGGTTCTCGGAATTTCTTATGGGTATGTGTCAATCCCCCCAGCCTGCTGGTTGTCTTTTTTGGTTCCCCTTCAACCAACCCTAAAAACGCTTCCCTCAAAACGCACAGTCATATGGTCCTGTGTGCTTCCCCGCACAGCGACACTCATAGCTGAGCCAGGCTGAGCAGATTCTTGTTTCTTTCGGCTACTTTAATACGAGAATGCTCCCGCAATCAGCCACTCAAGAAACCTCGCGAATAGGGGGGTTGTCCCAGTTAAGAAGGAACCCTTCACTTTCTGCACCCTTTGTGTTAAATTGCAAGGTCGGTTCACCCGGGGTCGACAACAACTATGTCCAGGATGGATGATCACGACTTCTTTGAGCACACCACTTGGCCATTCTCGCTGCTTGGCCCGACATCATCGTGGGATTTCGCATGTGAGCTCGCGATGTTACCAGGGTCTCAGGTTTGGGAGATCCCCATTTTGCAGGGCTCGGGTTGCCATGAATCTTTGCCTCCTTGGCTCTGGTTCTACGATTTTATTTTTTTGTTTTCTTGCTTGAAGCATTCGCACCCGGAGACTCCTTTCCCTTTCATCGGCGATTTTCCAATTGCCAGCCGACTGTGAGTCATCCAACATCTCTTAGGTCCTGGGACATCCTCTCGAACCTCTTCTTCTTGCGCCAAGGTGGGTGTGGTTTTTGAGTGTACCCTTCAAGGTTGAACCAAAGGTGAAACGAAAAGGAAAAGCCTTTTTAGGTTGTTTGTTTTTCAGGCTGGCCTAGGAAACCAGGGGGAACACCATCGGGGCGTCCAACTCTGCATTTGTCTGCGCAATGTATAAGGAGCCCCACCACTTTTGTTTGGAAAATAGCGAGGTGAGCGAGGTGATTTACCAATAAAGAGGTGAGCAACAAGGTGATTTAGTCCCTGTAAAAGCAAATAAGTGGTTCCCCGGCGTGGCGAAGCATTCTTTATGATTTGGAAGCGCAAAAGCAGACTTAGCGTGTTTGATGATACTTTAACTTATCGGACTACGGACTTTGGCATTACTTTCTCTCTCGTCGACCCAGTGGCACATCTCTTTGGTCTCTCCCACGTCCCCTCTTTTACCGTCAGGCACTTTTGATAGGTCTCATCTCCTGAGGCAACCTTCCTAAAATTCGCTTGTCTTTTTAAGAAAAGCTGAAATTATTGGATTTGTTAAAGACGGACTACTGCGAAAGCATTGCCAAGGATGTTTTCATTGATCAAGAACGAAA
Source organism: Effrenium voratum (assembly GCA_963377175.1). Taxonomy (NCBI): domain Eukaryota; class Dinophyceae; order Suessiales; family Symbiodiniaceae; genus Effrenium; species Effrenium voratum. The sequence goes on from CAUJNA010003563.1 coordinate 46,186, forward strand.
GTTAGGGGATCGAAGACGATTAGATATCGTCCTGGTCTTAACCATAAACGTCCTTAATTGCACGACTCCTTCAGCACCTTGCGAGAAATCAAAGTCTTTGGGTTCCGGGGGGAGTATGGTCGCAAGGCTGAAACTTAAAGGAATTGACGGAAGGGCACCACCAGGAGTGGAGCCTGCGGCTTAATATGACTCAACACGGGGAAACTCACCAGGTCCAGACATAGTAAGGATTGACAGATTGATAGCTCTTTCTTGATTCTATGGATGGTGGTGCATGGCCGTTCTTAGTTGGTGGAGTGATTTGTCTGGTTAACTCGTTAACGAACGAGACCTTAACCTGCTAAATAGTTACATGTAACCTCGGTTATATGGGCAACTTCTTAGAGGGACTTTGTGTGTCTAACGCAAGGAAGTTTGAGGCAACAACAGGTCTGTGATGCCCTTAGATGTCCTGGGCTGCACGCGCGCTACACTGATGCGCTCAACGAGTTGTTGATCTTGCCTAAAATGGCTGGGTAATCTTTTTTGAAATGCATCGTGGTGGGGATAGATCATCGCTCCTACCGATTGAGTGATCCGGCGAGTAATTCGGACTGACGCAGTGCTCAGCTTCTGGACGTTGTGTTGGAAAGCTTCACGAACCTTATCACTTTGTAGTAGGTGAACATTTTGCAAAACTATTTCACCTTATCTACTTAACAAGGGTGAATCTGTGGCCGCAGTCTTCACCTTATCCTTCATCAGCCTGTTAAGGTGAAGCTTGCCTAGACTCTAGCAAGCCTTCTCCTTCTGTGTAGCCGCTTGGCTAGAGTTTATAAGGTGAAAGGTGCATATCTGCACGCAACGGGGAGAAACGGGAAATGGGTTCTTTTTGGCTTCAGGTCATGGAATCCCCTGACGCAAAGTATGCACCCTTTGCCAAGCCCTTGAAGACAGCGGCATGAGTATTCCTGGATGCTTGCCGATGATCCGCCTGCCGATTTGATTCCCTACTTGGAGAATCAGCTCGGCCCGTCTAGAAAAAGACGCTCACCGTAAACAACAGATTTGTGAAAAGGCAAATAGGCTTCAAAAACTTGGGTGGGGTGAACACCAGGATAAGGTGAAAACCAGCCACTGGAATTGGGGACTCCAACCAGGAAGCGTGGGTAGAGGGCAGCACGGGGCCGAGGTGCCCAATGTAAGGGACAACCCCAAAATCTTGGATTGGAGCATGGCATGACGCAAATAGGGCTGCAGACCAACCCCAAAAAAGGACACGGATGGGCACTTTTGGCTTGTGCTGCCACCTTTGCTTGGCTTGTGAAGTCAGCTGACGCAGAGGTGCAGGGCGGGAGGTGTTGAGTTTCAGAGTGTGACCTAAAAGGGATGCAAACTACCCGACCTGAAAAGGCCACCCAGCGCTTTGTGCTGCAGCTTGTGTTGGCTAGTGCAGAAGTGCGGAGGTGGGAAAAAAGCTGCCGCTGACATCTGGAGTTTGGGCCATTTTAGGACGCCTTTGGACCAGTTTCAGCGTGTCATCGCCTTGGTTCTTGATTTGGTGGTGCAAGTTTTGAGCTACTGTAGGACCACTTTTATAATTAGTTCCTGGAAATTTATAAATATTTCTGAAAGATGTTGACAGGCTCACAGACAAAGAGGCCAATGCCCGTCCCAAGGATTTGGTGAAAAAGACAAACGGGATAAGGTAACAATCAGGGCATAGAAATACCGAAACACAGGATAAGGAGAACCCTTATCAGGAAAAGCAGGCTCTGGGTGACACGATTCAGAACTATGCCAGTGAGATCCAAAAGAGGCTGCCGGAAAAGACCAAGGGCCCCATCGTGGAAGCGCTCCCTCTCACGCAACAATCGCTCGAGATGCTCCAACTTCAATACTCGGTGGTGGTCCGTCCGGATCAGTTCAAAGAATCCCTTCTCAACAAGCTCCGCAAGGACTTCAACGATAACAACATCAACTCTCACCTTGCGTCCCTGTCGCTCACGCGGATCCCAGAGCCTGACAACTCTTGTCTCTTTCACGCCCTGGCGCGCGTCTTGGGAATGCCTGATGCCATCTGAAACTACTTGCTGGACAACGCGCCCAGGCACTACCTGGAAGCAGGGCTGGAGCAAGTGGAGGACTTTCCCCTGTATGTGTTGGGGATGCGGGACGACTACACGTGGGGTTCCATGTTGGAGGCGCGGGCCTTTGCCAACATGTATGGCAAGGAAATCATCATTTTGCACTCACCCCAACACTGGCCTCTTCGCGTTCCAAGCCTCTTGCGTGCCTGAAATGGGGGAAGCCACGTCAACCCACATCCTGTGCCACGCTGATGCTGTTTTGCCACCTGCGGTGCTTGCTGTGGACGACTCCAACCTGAAGGGCGCAAAGGGTAAGGTGAAGAAGAAGCTTGCCGCAAGGGAGCCGGTGAAGGTGAAAAAGACCCAGTTGAAGGAGAAGGGGCACGCCCAGGGCCGATCTGCCAAGCTCGTTTTGGCGCCTGGCCAGAAGCTGGCCAGAAGGAGTTCTACCATGACTCCGTGACGTTGCTTCCATAGGCAAAGTTCTGGTCGCTCGCGGCAGTGTCATTCACACCTGGGCCCGACACAGCAATCTGCGATTATCGCGATGTTGGAATATCTGAATGTCTGGAGAATCAGCCGTCTACACTCCCGAGTCGACACTCCTTAATTGGGTACCGTGCCCAAGAGATGGCGATCTCGACGCTCAATTGCAGCAACATGACTTGTTCATAAGCGCTGATCTTCCGAGGTATGACTTGTCCTTTTCCGACATGGCTGCGTTGCTTGCTCACGCAACAGCTCGTGTGGGCAATTGGCATTGTTTTTTGCTCACTGTGTTAGCCATCATTGTCAACTCTTCATCATCAGTATCACGCTCTGCCTATTGATTCGTCCGGGTGGCGCAACATTTTCCAACCGCGGAGGATTGAGTAGTGGCCATACCGGAGTGTCGCACACTGTGGCGGTTGATTGTTTGCTCAAGGCCTGTGTACGTACTTGAGCTTTTGGATCAAGAAGATTTGCCCTTGTTGCTGAAACACTTCTTGCAGGACTTCGCCAAGATTACGGGGATTGAATTGAAGGAGGACGCTGTGGACTTAAGCCTCCAATTTCTGCGGAAGGGGAAATCAAGCGCGTTGGTGCTCACATATTGCAGAAGTACTTTGGTTTGGGTCCGAACTACCCCTGGCCGTGACCTTTGTCTTGCACCTGCTGATTCGCATCTGGACACATCCGCAACAATCCCACCAACGCAGGGTGCAAGCTGAGGCGCATGGCATTGTCGGGTGCGTTCTAGCGAGCTCGAAGCTCTGAAGCGCACTGCGTAAATATGATGAGAGGAAGCTGCACGGCCCCTTGAAGCCCCTTGTGCGCCACGCGCGTCATCAAGCCTTGCCTCCTGGGACGAGTTGAAGGAGGCTGAAGGGCTTCGACATCTGAAAAGACATCCCATGACGTGCTGTGGCTATTTGTTTCCTGCTGCTGCATGATCAAAAAACGGCAGGTCCTGAGTAGACGCGAGAGCCTTTTTCGTCTTTTTCGCTTTCTCTTCGTTTCCAAGTATGTCCTAGGAATTTCTCATCAATCCCCTGTCGTGCCCCCTGTCACTTCCCTGCACCGTTCTGCATTTCCGTACATGTGCACTGTTCTGCATTTCCATGTCCAAATTGAAAAAAATAAACACTTTCGTGACAGCCACACAAGGTATGAAAGTTCAATTGTGTAGTGGCAAAGGTCGTGCTTTTTCACCCAGGCTCCAGAGTTTGTTTAGTTTAATCTAAATTCTTGGTGCCCCGCTTCCCACACTGCCTGTTGCTAGTTGAAGAAGAACAACGTGTTTAGAGTTAACAGGAAATGCGCAGGAAAAGGGTTTTGTTGCGAGCCCCGAAAAGTTGTTCATGGGACTTCATTTGTTCAACCGGGCTTGGAAAACAACTTTTCGAGCCCGAAAAGTTTGTTTTGGGACTTCAGTTGTTCAAGTCTCGGGCTGGGAAAACAACCTTTCGAGCCCCGAAAAGTTTGTTTTGGGACTTCAGTTGTTCAAGTCGGGCTGGGAAAACGACCTTTCGAGCTCAGAACAGTTGTTCTTTTCCCCTTCTTCACGTATTTTTTAGCCAAAAAAAACTCACAGCTGTGGAGGCCCGAAAAGTTGCTCTTAGGACTTTGCTGTTTTTCGGGCTCGGAAAACAGGTTTGTGAGCCAAACTTCTTTTTTTGGAATTAGTTTAATGCTTAAACAAAACTTGGAGCTGGGAATCAACTTTTTGAGCCCCGGGAAGTTGTTTTTGGGATTGTATGTTTTTTTGAACCCCCCCGACCAGGCTGCCGTGTCCGCGCTGAGAGGCATTGTTTTTTTCCCGTTCCCCAGACGGCATTGTGTTAATAGATGAGGCTGGTGTAGAGAAGCCAGATGCTAATTCAGTCAGGGATTTAACGAGGTGAAGCGAGACAAGATACTGAAACTCAAGCCAGATGTAACGAGGCGAGGTACTAAACCCAAAAACAGACTTAAGCAGTGAGGTGACGAGTTAAACATTATTCTACATTGCCTATGGAAGGTGCCACTTAGCACTTTTTGTGTTGTTTAAAGGAAAAGGCAGACCAACAGGAAACCCGCGGTTTGGGGGCGGTCCCTGAAAAAAAAACACGCCCATGTTGACACATATCAGGCTGGCCCTTCGTCCCCAAGCACCAGAAGGTTCCGGACAGCCAGTGGGTGCGAAGCCGCTTGCCGCTGGTATACCCGCCGCAGCCTGGCATAGGCGGCGCTGCGTGACTTGTGCCCGGTGTTTCTAGGAAGATGGGTATGGCTCAAAAAACCGGTACCAAAGTGGAACCCTGGCAAGTGGAAACATGGACCAAAACCTGCGTAACCATAGCTCTTTAATTTTGAGCCACTGCCACATGGAACCTGACTGAAAATTACGGGAGGCCATGTTCATTAAGGGACCCTCTGGTAGGTTCCACGGAGGGCCTCCCTGGGATCATGATTCTGAGTGTTCGTGGGAGTTTATCAAAGTCGGGCATATCCCTGCGTCATTTTATGTTGATCGTTGGAGGTGATCAAAGTCGGAGTTTCCGGGGTGGTTTCCCTTTGTCCAAGCACTTGGGGGAAACGTTGGAGGGAGCCAGCTACTAGATGCTTGGATCAGTCTTCGCCCCGAAAACAACCTATAAGACGAACGATTTGCAGTACCGCTACGAGCTTCTTCCTGTTTTTGCCCGGTCAACGTTTTGAGACACTTCATATCATCCTAGATATTCTTATATCGTTGTATGTCTTTGACTTTTGCTAAATGATGATTGCTGAACATATTTAGGTGAATGGGTCCCCTCGGCCGCTGGCTGGTGGCAGGATATCATGTGTTCTGCTTGTTGAGTTGGCACCCTTTTTGGGCTTGCTCTTAAAGGAACACCCAACGCAACGGCGAGGGGGAGGGGGTGTTTTGAGACATGGGTGTGTCTTGAAATAGGGGTACCACTGAATGAATTCTGCTTAGTGTCGCTCACAATCTGATGTTTGAAGTCCAGGCACGGTCCGCGTTGCTGGCCCCGCTGTGCGGAGGAGCGACCGTGTTGGTTGTGGAAAATCGGAGAGATAGGTTTGGTGTATTTTTGGGACCTGACTTGGGGTTGGTTTAAAGGGGAAAGAAGCATTGAAGCCCTCTCCAAACCTGTTGGATCGCCAGTTTTGAGATGCCCATGCTGGGCTCTGAAAAATAACGAGACCCCTTGAATGATACTGCGGGGTCATTCGCATGACTGCGCTATCAAACAAAAACATAGGGAACTTGCAGGGCATTCCCTTGGCATCGCTACCCCAAAATGTCCACCCGCCCTTGGGAAGAGATCCGAGCTGGGGGGGGGTTCCGAGAAAGCGTGCGTTGGGATTTCCTGTTCTGTTGGTTCCCATGCAGTGCCACGGGAGTTGACAGGCAGGAAACGACATGAGCCGACCAAACTGGTGGCCATGCCTAATCCAACGCTGCAAGAAGGGTTCCACCAAAGTCCACTAACTTCTTGCAAGGGGAGCGTCAGACATTGTACTTTGGTTATGTAGTGCTCGGTGGAACTCTCTTGCAGACGTTGAGTCTGTTGTGAAGAGGACATTGGACTGAGTCCCCATCACTTCCCCGCTTTTCGGCGTCCAAGAGCAGGCGGATCCGGATGCAGATGCCAAAGGGCAACGGAAGGAAGCATTAGCCTCTTCACTTGCTTGATTACCTTCGTTCGTGTTTTGAGTTTGTCCGTTAGGTTGTGTTTCTCTGTTGTCTTCAAGGGATGCCACTGGGAATTCGCCTATGGCTGTCTCAATCGGAGACGAACCTAAATTAAGACTTGGCAACAGAATTGGATCACAGCTGGCGTCGTACGAATCGGGCATCGCTGCCAAGCCAAAACTAAGATAGTCTTCCCAGCATTCAAACAGCGAAGACTGACAAGCTGGCTGGAGCACATACCATATCATACTGGCCCGAAAACGAGCACGCAATTGAAAAAAGTTCCCCAAGGGCAGATCCCTCTAGTAAATAGGTGCTTTAGCAGTTCTTTGGCGGTTACAGGGTTCCAAGGTCTTGTATGAATTGGGCCGGGACCCTCGAATTGCCTCCCAGTTGTCTCCAATTTGGAGCCAACTGGGAGATCCCGGGCCCAATCGATTTGATTCATTCCAAGCGGCTCAGCGCGGACAGGAGGAAGCAACTCCGCGGGTAATCAAGGCGCCAGGGCCTTGCATCGGCTGTTGAACCCGAACCTTGAGTTTCTTGAGGCATGTGAGGGTCGGAGAATGTTTGGAGAGCAATTCACAACGTGGGACCCCTTTCGGAAGCTGGAGGTCGGAATCTCCCCTGCAGTTCCAGTAGCATGCTTCGGGCAACCAGTTGGTTTCTTGGTTGCTTCAGATTTGGGCATGGAACCACAAACAGGGCCCGAACAGTAGACTCGTTTTGGACAATCAAGGCACTCGGCTGTTGGAGGCCCTGGGTCTCCAGAGGTGGAAAAACGGTTCTGGGGTCTGGGAAGGGCGCTGCTCGGATATGCTCCAACGCGCGTCCTTTGATTCCTTGTGTAGTCTCCATCCTTTGAAAATGAGTGGTTTTTGGTATACCACCCCATTTTTGAAGGGTCATGGAGACTCCATGGATTTACTTTGACCCCCATGGACCCTCAGGGCAGCACGAGACAGAGGGAAATCAGAGGTGGTTTCGCAGTTTGTTTCCACTGGAAGCAGCATGTGTGTTGTTTTCTGCTCCTGGCTGCCGAGCTTTGCATTCGCTTGGTTCGGCCAACAAGCGATTCTTAGGGTGTTGTCTTCATTTGACCAGTCGCAGTCTCCCAGGCGTACATGTTGAAGGCAGTGAGAACCTTGCATGGAGAGTGCTCCACTTGAATGAGTATGGTCTAAGGACTGCAACATACTGCGGGGGGGGGGGGGGGGCGGCGGTATCAACAGCACTTTTGGATTTTCGGGGGGATGACACATTGCAGTTTCACTGCGATTTCAAACTTTCCCTTACACAGCGCAATCTCGGTTGCAATCGTCTGCGCCCAAGCCGTTGGCTTTCCGGACTGGATGCTGTTGACGGGCGGCAATCACTGGCCAGAATCCCGAAAGGCCAAGTTGGTCAAGTACTCCCCTGGGTCGACAGGGATTGGGCCGATATTGACCTATGACTCTTTTTTCAGGACCGAAGGATGGGTTTTGGGGAGGCTTTCGCAGCTGGGTCTTGCCACGGGAGCCTGCATCTTCACACTGAAGAGGTTGTTCGCGTCTTTGTCCCGGGACCTCACTTTTCCACGCCAACCAAAAAAGAGGAGGTCCCCCAATAAATAGGGGGGCCCTCCACTCGTGGAGGTTTGGTGGACTTCTAAGAACCCGGGGCCCTTCGTAGACTTCGCGACCATCCTGGAAGAGTGGGTCAGCGACCGCTCCCAGACAAAAATGGAGTCGCGTTGAGTCGCAACAGATGTTTTGAGCATTCTGATGCCCCCGATATCTCAACCATTTTGTTCAGTTTCAGCTCTGGGTATGTTGTGATTTTTTGAAGGGTAGCACAGAACAGGGGCCTCTCAGCTGCATTGACTCGATTGAGACTTCCTGGAATTTGTTGGCAGCATTTGGCAGCAAAAGCGGCTTCTGCAAATGTGAGTTGCTGTGTCTAGGCTGCGTGACCCAAGCTCTGTACTGAGGATACGTTGTTGATATTTCCCACAACGCCCTGGCAGATCATTGCGAGTATGCGCGCTACAAGGATTGGTGGCTCGGTGGAAACAGTGCGACTGCTGAAATTCGTTGGCAGGTTTTGGTCGGGTGTCCCAATGTATTCAACCAACCAAACAGTTTGTTGCTTGTCCCGTGGCCAAGCAAGTGTCCAGTTTCCTTTCCCGAAAAGGCTGGTTGGTCTGAATATTGGGGCGGTCGGCTGGAGCTCGGTTTTTCAGATACCTGTCCGGTTGCAAGTGCCCGCCAGGCTTTGCTCCAAAGACGTGCGCCTGAAGGAGGCGTGCGGCTGTCGGAAATCCCCAAAACTAGTGACCCAAAGAACCTGTGCACTAAAATGAGGAACCTTTTTTGTTTGACTTAGGGCAACCAAAAGGAAGGCTTGTCTGGGGGCTATGGGCAAAGCACAAACTGCGGATGATGCTAAACGACAGATGGTCAAGCGCCGAACACGCCTTTTAGAGTGTCTTCAACAAGTGTGGTGATCCACCGAATGCTTTTGAGCAATCACTTACATACCTATGGGGGCCACAATTTCCAAAGCGATGCTTCAGCACCCCAGGCATGGCTAAACTCGCAGCTGAATTCGCAGAAACTACGCAAACCTACACTGTCAGTCGCCGGCTTGGCTTGTAGGTTTGGCTCCGCAAAAGCCAAACTGTGGACATGCCAAGCTACATTTCCTTGCAAAGGTGAACGAAAGGGGTGAGTAGCTTTAATGCCCGCTATCAGGAGTATCAATAGGGCAACGCCCGCTAAGCAGCCGATTCAGAGAACCTTTCCTAGGAGGGTGGGGGCCATAGTGAGACGGGGGGCACGAGAAGAGAACAGGATTGGTTGACGATTCAGCAGCAAAACTGAAGATCCAGCTGTGTGTTGCGCCATTCATGGTATTGGAGACGCGGTGTTCATTCAGCACACCAAGAGCATTGCCCCTGAGCAAGTTTCCGCCCGGGGTATCCCCAAATCAAATCAGTTTGCCTGGACTTTTCTTGCCATTCGCCAGGTCTTACGAGAGCAGACCATTCTCAGCCAGATGTCACAAGCCGAGTGTGGCGAGGACTCTGCCATCCGGTCGGATCCATCACCAAAATGTTTCTACAGCTGGGTATAAACCGGAAAGCTTCCCTTTGTGCACAGACAACTTCAGCAACACCTTCTTGAACACTGGCCCAGTTGCTACCACTGGGAGCAAGTTGGCGTTGAAACTGTGGTCAGCTCATGCATGTTGGGCTCGATGGCACAAAGGGCTGAGCCGATTGGTGAGACTTAAGCCAAGTTGGTTCAGTCTCCGCAGTTGTCCATACCCACAGATCGCACATTGGAGATGAGGCGTGGGAGTTTTCCCTCACCAGCCACTCCCATGGCGAATCTTTTCACAACCAACAAAATGTATCGTGTTGCCAGGAGCGAGGACAGTGGCTTGCCTCGGATGGGACTCGTGGCGCTGCAGACGTCCAGTGGATTTGTTTGCCTTTGGAGGGGGGATCCCTTTAAAATCGACCAAGAAGATTCCTTGTTGTTCCGCCCTGGGCTGGGTATAAAGCGATCCTGCGTTGGTGTACTTTGGGTTAAACATCATGTTGTTTCTCCTCGGCGTTTTTGACAAGGGAGAGGATCCCTAGGTGGTCTTTGGTTGAACAGGGGCCCGGAAAAGCCGGCCAAAAGGGCCTAATCCGCACATGGACTTAGATTTACGCCAAGAAAGCTTATGTGCAGACTGCTGTCAAGGGTTTCTTAACGAATAGCCACCTACAAGCTCGCCATGTGCTCCAACATCCTGCATGATGCCCAGACATGTATGTATAACACATATTCGCCATGCTTGCTTTTGACAAGGTCAGGCGGCACTTGGCGGCTGGCACGTATCAACTTTGTCATGTTTCTTCTGACAGCCGCGCTTTCACAGGTGGAGAGTGCAAAGTTCAGGCAGTGTTGATTGCTATTTGTGCATTGCACATGACAAGCAAGCTTTAAGTAAGTGCAGGTGTGTCTTTTTGGCAGCGTTGTTCAAGGGACACCCAAAGGAAGCCGACCGTTTTGGAGCCCGCACAATTTGAAGACCAAGCCTTCAATTCTAGCCAACGACGGCGGCTGCCTTGCGCCCTCTGCTTGCAAGCTTTTGTTATCCGCACTGAGGTTTATTCTCCTGAAGAGCATGTTTTGTTTTTTGTTTTTAAACCAGTGCCACACTCTATTGCCCAAGGTGCTGTAGCAGCCTTGAAGGTATCACACCACGTGGGAACAGAGTTGCACACACCTTGCATTGCACCTGCCTACAGCGCCCGTCCTGACTTATATGTTGCAAACAGACATGAGTCATTGCTTCCCCACATTGGCCCGCTTTTGGTCGACTTGTTCTCGAGGGTGGGACAAAAGCAAGTAGACACACACAAACAAGACCAATCCAGCAACCAGGCAATAAGGCAATGAAGCAACCAGTCTATCAATCAGTCAATCGAACTATCAATCATTTAAGCAAGCAATGCAAGCGAGCAAGCAAGCAAGCGAGCAACATCAGAAAGGAAGTCGAAGGACGGTAGGACCGAAGTGGACAGCTACGCAGCCCTAGACTGGCAAGGGCGCTTGCTTGTAGTGTGTCGTAAACTTTGTAAATCAACACAAGCCGCTCACTCCTGCGGCTTGTTCCGCTGTGGCTTTGCACACTAGATCAACCGTAAAAAACTCAACTCACTTCAGCTCACCCCGAGATCAACCCCCAAACCGACTTGTTGTTCGCGATTTAACCCAACAAACCAGCCTTTCTTGAATTTATCCTTTGCGTTAACACCCAGCCACCCCTGAATCCAAGCCCCAAGCTCCGAATCACACCCCAAATCAACGGGCCAACCACCGACTCTCCCTACAACTAATCACATCCAAGTCACCCCAAGAGCTTTCCCGAAAGCAACCCTAACTCAATCCAGAACTAAACCTAAACCAAACCAAACGCCCCCGTGATCCAGCAACACCAAAACCACTCTAAGCACACCCTCCCAGAAGGAAAGTGGAAACATGAACCACATCCGAAACAAAGTAAACAACACTACCAAAGAACAAGCTTACACAACACAGAAATCCACTGTCACCTGGCCAGCACCTTTGGGGTCGTCCTGGTGAGTCTCGTTGTTTCCCCTCACTTTTTGCACTTGTTCCTCTCTTCTTTTTGGGGGGGAAAGGGGGTTTCTTTAAAAGAAAAACAAAAAACAAAAGGATGCCTTCTTGCAGATTCTGACCAGACCGCCAAGGCTTCCCCTGGGGAAGCCTTGGGGGTGACCTCGGTTTCTCCGAAAGCCGACGCTTTGACCCGACTTCAGCCCGGTGTTCGTCTCGCCGCATAGGTGGTGCGGACTCCGGGAGCTGCACTTGGACTTCGAAGAGGTGAAGCGGCACTTCGACGCGCCTCGCCATGTCGAAGCCTCGCCTCGCCGTGCGCGTACTGCGCTCATGGCACCCGGGGGGGTTTGAGGGTTGCCCCACCCAAAGCGCCATAGTGGCGGAACATGGAGCTTTGAGATGCTGCTTGCTGTGATGTCAAATGGCCATGGGTCATAACCTATGCCTCCATTTTGCGGATGAACACCCCTGTTCCTAATTTGATGTTCACCAGGGGTACGTTTTGATCCACAGCCAAATGGGTATGGGTCAAGATTATACCACCTAGTCCTTGCTTCCATTTAGCAGGGCAAGCCATTCGGGCAGCGATTTTCGACCCACGGCCAACAAAAAATCCCCCCAAAGTCATCGCATCGTCGCGAGCCCGGCCTTCCGAGGCGCGCCTCTCCGCAGACCTGCGACAGATGGATCTCTTCGCATGCGGCCACCCGTGGGGGCACCCAATGCTTCGAGACGAAAGGTGCCGAAGATCAAATTTGGGCGTGGCTCAAAATTAAACAGGAGGGCTTACGCAGGTTTTGGTCCATGTTTCCACTTACCAGGGTTCCATTTTGGTACCGGTTTTTTGAGCCACAGCCATTTGGGTCTGTGTTTGTTCAGCAGTTTTGCCTTTTTAGGGTTGGTTTATGTTGGTTTAAAGGAAAACCACAGGAATACCACCTGTTTTTTTTTTTGGTGAAACACACCATGCAAATTTACAGACTTCGGGCTTCTTATTTACAGACCCGAATTTGACATATTAGTTCTCAGCTTTCCTTTGCAGCCTTTGGATGTTCTTTTACTTTCTCTTGCAACAAGAAAACAGCAACTTTTCGCTGGTGCCCAAAGATGGCGGGCGACGTTGCCCGAAATCAATGGGTGAGCAAATGATGGGAGCAGAGATCTCAGATAACAGGGACACCTGACAGCGGGGACGTCCACAGACAAACCCGAGAATGCTTCAGCTTTCCCAAGTTTTGGACACAATGGCATAGATTTGTTCTTTAATGCAGACTTCCTGTTTGATATTAGCAAGAAGCATTGCTTGATCCAAGTGTTGAATTGACTTGCAAGGATCACCCAAGATATCCGTGTCCAAATGATCAAATGGTGATCTTACTTTTGAATAGTGTGGTTTCTCCATTGTACTTGCGGACGACCATTGCGATTGAGCTTTGCTCTTCCAACTCTTGCTGCATCATCCTGTAAACCAGCTTCTATAATATGGTACATACAGTGATACAGTTGGGTGAACATATATGGCACAATTTCCCCCAGTGTCTAGTCATTCCGTTTACTCCAAGGGAAGTTTGTACTGTAGCATCTGCTTTCAACCTGCTAGGTTTCTTTGGGGGGTTGATCAAAAGGTCCTTTACACGGGATGACCATTGAGGAAAGCCACCAAAAAAGTGATATGTTCCACATGGAAAAAGTTATCGGAAAATCCAGAACGGGGGCAGGAACAGGTGGAATCCACAAAAAAACACATCCAAAGTGTTTTCTAGATCACCCTATAGAAATGTTTTTTTCAATGGCCCAAAGGTCACCCTAGTAGGTGTCTTTTCCATGGCCCACATGTTTCTCTTGCCGAAGCATCACACGACCAGCGCCAGCGCCACGCGCTCCGAGGCTTTTTTGGTGCCGCCTGGTGGAGAGCCGCTCGAACAGAACGGGAGCCCAAATGAGCCCAATGAGTCCATTTGCTGAAAATGAATATATGTGTTTATTTTCCTTTGTTGGTTTTAAAGGGAATGTATTACTACCGGATTTGTTTCCAGGGTTAAGAATATGTTATTGTCCCTTGCTGATTTAAAGGGAATGTATCACTACCGGATTTGTTTGCAGGGGGCTTGAGCAAATGGAAGATTCGGCTTCAATCCCGACTGGAAGAATCGACCCAATTTAGATGACGCAACTCTTTAGCTCAATGATGGTTATAGTCACCCATCGTAATGGTTGAATTCCCAGGGTGCTCATTGGCTATTGATTCTGGAGCCAAGGAGCCAGGGATTGTTTGTTTGGCTCCGTTTTATCCATTTCGCCTGGTGAAAGATGGTGAAAGGACAATGATGCGCGGGAAGGGGTACATGAATGCCATTTGTTCGTGTGGGCATCAGCGCTGCAACCTTCGTGTAGGTTACGGGGCTCCCATCCTGGGGATTTGGGACATGAGCCACTCCTTCGCCGTGCCGGAGATGATGCAGGAGGGGCGAAGCAGACTGTGAAAAACCAGCCCAAACCCCCCTTTGCGGATGTACGGTGGGTTGGCTGCTGGCTTTGCCCCTTGGAGCAAGCCTTTTGGATCCAGACACTTGGATCAAGCGGCAACCACCACCCAACCACTTAGATCCTGTTGGTTGGTCACTGGTTGGCTTTACCCCCAGCCAGCCAGCACCCAACCACCACCCAAACGCTTAGATCCCTTTGAATTTGATATGACCTCTCACACCTTCCGCGAGCCTCTCCATTTTGGCAGGAGGCGTGGACCGGTGCCTTTCTGAACCTTTTCGCCCAAAAGCAGCTGGGCCGCCTCAAAGGAGCTTATGAACATATAGCTTCCTTGAAAGGGAGCCATTCATTCCCCAAGCCATTGTTGATTCTCCACTGAGCGCCAGGTTGACCTCAAAACGGACCCTTTCTCAGGCACCAAGATTCGAGCAGGACACTGGAAGGACGCCAACCCTGCAAGGGGTGTCCTTTTCTATTCTTCCCGGCCGTCCTTTTTGAACAACTCGCCGTTTTCCTGGGATCGGGGTCTCAGGAAGTGCGGCTGCCAGTTCAAGTCTTGAAGCATCCTGAATTTCAGATTTTTGGAAGCTAGCCTGAATCTAACTGGTTGGGTGCAACTTAGGGTTTGTGGGGCGTGGCTCCATTCGCATGCTTGTTTGTTTAAACGAAGGCCCTGCTGATGTTTTCGAGAAAAGCAAAAACAGTTCAAGGTACATGAGCATGGGGATGAGTTTAAAGCATAGTGGTAATCATATGATCATAGACAAAGAACATGTCTCGTTTATAGTTTGCTTCAATGGCCGGCGAGAGCTCAAGCAAATGGACGATTTAAGAAGGTGAACCAAAGGCAAACCCTTATCCCATGTGGAGACTACCCAGGAATAGGGGCCTCGGAAAGAGGGGGTGCGTTTTTCTCTTGGCTGTCTTTTGACAGCATCCAGCAAAACCTGTGGCGTTCGGTTCCTTTTTATATCCATTTGGCTTACTTTTGAACGCATCCATAACAAGCAGTGGCCATTTTGTTGTAGGTTTCTTTGTGGTTTCCCTTAAAACCGGTGGGCCTCACGTCTTGGGCCCCAGGCAGAATTTGCTGGTGGCCATGTCTGCCTACCACAGCTTCCAGGTGCGATGGCTTCTTGGCTGGCGCTGCTCAGCTGCACCTCAGAAGGCACCCCCAAAACGGATCTCTGAAAAAAGCAACGACTGGACGCCTGTGATCTCGGGGTAGCGGAACTCCCCCACCTGTGAAAAAACGTATTTCTACGCATGGGTAAGGGGAAAAAAACAAACAAAACACGTCGGCGTACGTATTTCAATGACGCATACCGGCCGCCAGCCACACGGCTCTTCTCGGTTGCTTTGTCACGTCGCAAGAGGCTGCCGCTTGCTGCCGATCTTTGGAAAGGAGAAGTTGTTGTAAGAATTGCGCGGCTTTGGTTGTTGCGCGAGCGAGCTTTAGACTGGTAGGTTAGGAGCGGTCGACTGTGGGCTGTGGGCTCCTTTTGTGGCAGGTGCAGGACTTTAGGACCTTGTGAATCTGGCTTGCGTGGCAGGCGCCTGACTTTGTGCACGCCTTTGTTGCTTTGCGCGGCACACATACTTGCTCTTAATCACTCAACTTAGCCTCGCTGACTTTCAACCATTCTCATTCCCACTTCATGTGGGGTTATGCGGTCCTTTATCTGGGCAGATAACATCTAGTTGGGCGAAGGACCCTTAAAAGCTTGTTTCGAGCACGAGCGAGTGCCAAGAACCCCTATAAGAAAGTTATCATATCCAACACAACGACGCTGAGCGCCGGGTTGACAACTCAGCGTGCCTTCGGGGCTGGAACCGTTACGCTTTGTCTTTATCCGCACGGCAATGCGCATACCTGGACCACCCAAATCGGCAGAAGTTTCTGCCTTTTTGGAAAAAGGCGCCTTTTTGCTGTTGGCGGCGTTTTTAGTTTCCCTGGCAGCGTTTTTTTCAAAATCAAGTTCTGTGCAAAACAGGCAGCAGGACATCGGCGGAATTCGGCGGGAAATCGGCGGAATTCGGTGGGAAATCGGCGGAATTTCGCGGAAGCAGGTTTCAGCATGTTGGAGTGTTTGTTGCGGTTCGGCGTTTTTTCTCGCGGGCGGCGTTTTTCTTTTGCTTTTCGGCGGAAATTTCTGCCGCCGGGGCCTTTCGGCAGAAAGTTCTGCCGCCGGAGGGTCCAGGTATTGCTTCAGGTCGGGACACGCCAAGGTTGCTTGTCGGACATGGGCCAGGAGATCAACCGACCGACAGGCAACGTGCTGGCCCAACGAGAGAAATACCTCGACGCGTGACCAGCTTGCACAACGAAGTGTCCGGGACCTGCCGCGTCGGCGAAACCGGGCATCTAACCACGAAAGTCACTACATGCTCAAATGGTATGTAACGACGAAGCGCATCTGCAGGGCTGTCCCCAAGAGAGAACTGCGCGTCTAGCTTGCGGACACGTTTTAGAGAGCCCGGCCATTTGGGGACACCGTGAGCTGCAACAATGTGCTGCCAAAATGTGGCTTCTTTGTTGGTGGGCGTTGTGCCCAAACCCAATCAGCACATCAGTATCTGGGACGAAACGCGGAAACAAAGTCGTCCTTTCGCATCCTCAGCATCGCCAATGACCGCTGTAAGTCAACACGTTGCCAAACTCGGATGATGCTGGGGGTGTCGGATGAAGGCGCCAATGAGCTGCCAACACAGCCGGTGGATTGACTTCTTACATGAGTGGCTTGTCTTTTTCTGAAGTTGGCCTCCCGAAGCATGCTGGGTTTTCGAATACACTCCCACATTGGTGATTGTTGGGTGCTGAAGTTGTTGACAAGAAGACACTCGAGCCTTTTCGGCACCTGTCCAGCAACACTTCCGGCGTTCCCCTCGTAGTCTGAAACCTCAGGTGACACACCGCAACCGCAATGTTCGGCTGAGGGGTGCCCTACTTCCAGCCGATCACAGCTGATGTGTCGCTGCACGCACGTTACCAGCCGCTGCGGGCGAAGGAGGCGACGGTGAGACGAGAGAGCTCGCCAAGGGGAGGGAGACAGAGAGAGAGAGAGAGAGGAAATCGCAAAGTTAAATATTATTGAATACACTCCAACCAACTAACATGGAACCTGAAAGAGACCCACCGCAAGAACCTTTTCCTCTAGCAGGGAGCTTCTTCGGGTGTCATGTTTCTTTTAGTGTATCACGTGTTTCTTGCTTTTTGTTATCTATATTTGTTGTTAGTTGTTTGTGTTGAGTTTGTTTCCTTTTGGGGCGGCCTTTGAAGGGGAAATAAGGTCCTTCGGGTGGGCGAAAGATAGTTCTTTGGACAAGCGGAAAGATGACAACTCTAGGTGCCTGGTGTCATTTTGGTGAAAATTCACGCAAGGAACCAGGACATTATGTTTGCCAGTGCACAATTTTCCCACAGAGAACAAGCTATGTTCTCCGCGGCTGATTTCTTCATGGCTCGGGGTCCCTAGATGTTGAATGCTGGGCTCTAGATGTCTACCAGGGGATGCCTTCTTTGCCTTATCTGCCAGTGAATTGTACCAATCTGCACAGAAAAGCTTGACAACCCCAATCTCCTCGTGGGGCATGAAATAACCCAGCAGGAAGCTTCCCAGCGGCGACCGTGCACCGCGCGCCAAACAACCCACGATCTTCGACTTTCTCCCCAAGTGACTATCTGCCCGGGGCGAAATATATGACAATTGTCGAATTTCCTTCCAACAAAGTCACCCTTGCCCCCATCCGCCCCCAAAGGAAAGACATAACAACGCAACCAAAAACAATCCCTTTCTGACAACCTGCCCCCCACCCCCCCGCAAAAAAGAGCACCAAAAAAAACACATCCCGCAAGATGGTGCCATCTTCGCTTGCCCCGATATCGAGGTTCTGCTGAGCAAGTTCCGGGGACCCTACGACATCCAGCTCCTGCTGCGGATGGCAAAAGAGGCGTTGGAGTTCGGGGCCGGGGTTCACGGCAGTTTCAGCCAAAATATATGTTTTTATCTCCGCTACCCTTCTTGGGCCTTGTTTCCGATGCGAAGCAATCGCATGGTGAACTTAGCTCACGTAAGGTTCAGGCCATTCACCCGTTGGCAGCTCCTCCCTGTTGTACCATGCTAGGCACGATCAAACTTTGTGCCAAGCTGGCAGTCAAGCATGGCGCTTTTGTGGTATACCGGCAGTGTTGATTGCTTCTCGCTGTTTTCTCACTTGAGCACCGCTAGGCTGCATTCATTGCATTGCGGGTTTTGTGGTTGCACACTTTTTGTTGACACGCCTGGCAGGCGTTGGAACCAGCGTGCAGTGCGTGACTGTGAGCTACACCTTGAAACGCGGACGGAATAACATGTTGACTGGTCAACCGCAGGTTCTTAGCATGCTTTGGCCGCTTTCACGTAGTTGCCCCTTGCTGTTGTGGCTCATCTACACCCACAGTTTTTGGGTTGCCATGCCAATTCTCGTAGGTGTCCTTTTGTGTCAGTCTCACTTCCTGAGTTCCTGGACTTTGAACTTTTGGGGAAGACCATTTCTGTGGTAAATACAACAGTCTCAAAAAGTGAGCAGTTGGAAGATAGATGGAACCAGTATCACTTTGGTTCCGACCCATTTGCCAGCACGTTTCGAAGAGACACCCGCGTTCCACTTGGCAGGCAGGTGATGACTTCCCGCTGCGCTTTGTTCCGTGGGATGCGCCTGGGATCGATTCCAAAGCACGGAAGATGAGTGGCACGTGTTTGAACATGTATGGCGGGTAGTGCGATCCTAATGATGAAGCGCTTTTGTAGATCTCTGATAATTGTAAGTGCATTTTGTCCATACTGCGGATGGACACAAAACAACTTCGCACCAGCTGGGATGGATGAAGCCTCTGGATGCTGGGTGAGCGCAGTTTTTAGTGATTGTTTCTGTAAACCCAGGTTTCAGCTACGCGCCCTTTTTCTTGAACACAAACGGCTTCCAGGTATTCCTAGACTCCTCCCAGTGCCTTGCCGCCAGGCTCGCACTGCTACAAAATGCTGCCCTCTTTTCGGGCTAAGGTCAAAACGTCGCCCCTTTTCGGGGCTAGCTCAAGCCGCGCTGAACCTCTCCTCTCCTGCAATTCGCGCAGGGCTGATAGGTCACTCCCCGCCCAGCGCACGTCTCCAGCACATGCCACAGGCCATCTCCTGTGATGTGCACTGCTCCCGGATGAACGAAGAGCAGCCGCCTGAAGTCCGGTGTCGTGCACACCGGGCATGGCAGGGTCTCCATGACCCGAGTTGCCCTCCTCAAACCATAGCAATTCTCGCGGGCATGGTACTTCTCGCCCGTCATGGTGTAGAACACGCTAGGCTCCACCGGGATTCCGTCGTCCTCCGACTCAGGCTCGGGAATGTCTTGGTGACCACTCCCTGCGGCCCTCGATGCTGGGTTGACGTCAGCACCGGCTCCGCGCGATCCTGCCTGGGGTTCCGACCAAGGCCGTAGGTCCCTGCCAGGATCTGTCGCCTGTTTGCCCGTTCCTTTGTGGTAGCCCTTGCTGTAGCCCTTGCTGTAGCCCTTGCTGTAGCCCTTGGTGACCGCGATCCAGTCCACATTCCGTGCCGCGGTTCCCCTCGGCTCCACAGGCGTCTTTCCAATTCCCTTTGCCATAGATGGTGCCGCCGTCGTCCTCTTGGCTGTAGCCCCCAACTCGCCTGAGCCAGTCCCGGCACCAGATGAGGACCTCAACGGATCCTGCTCAGATCCCACATTCAATCTCGGCGTAGAAGGCCGTCTTGCCGTAGGGCTCGGCTCATCCACCACCGAAGAGGTAGGCCTCGGGGTAGTCCTCCTTGTGGATGACCCTCTAGCCGTTGACGATGACGCAGCCACCTCCTCTGTCTCTTCGACTTTCTCCACTCGCATGCTCTGGATCCTCGGTCCACCCCATCGCTCTTGTACCTTTGCCGCCAGCAACTCTAGCAGCTTCATGACCGCGACCGTGAACACCGCCACCAGCATGCCGAAGACCTTCAAGTGGTCGTAGTCCCCACTACCATCCTTCTTCTCAGGATTCTCCTCCATGGCTGCCGCACCTTGAACTTGCATGCAGCAGCCCAACACCGCCACCAGCCCTCGACACTTGTTCACCTCCAGTCTCACCAGAGCTGACTTCTCAATGTCCTCTTCACTCTCCCCTTTCGCCTTCATGCCCATCAACTTCATGAGCTCCTTCAGCTTTGCCCCTGTCAAGGCCTTGGTGCCCACGTCGGCGATCATCTCGACTCCAGGCAAATGCCGAACTCGCCATTCATCCGCTTGGATCCTCCACCGAAGGTGAAAGGCACGTAGGCGCAGATGACGTGTGCGCCAAGCTCCCGTGCTTTCTGCACACAGCTGAATCGCTGCCTGATTGTCACCGAAGAGGTACCGCATGTAGTTCGCGCCCTCCTCAATCTCGTTGATGAGAACGTCTACCGCGTCCCCCATCACAACGCCTTCGATCATCTCCATGAGCTCGCACTCGGCTGTACTCAGCGCCGGAAATCCTTGTCTGCTGGACTTCCAAGCGATCACCGAGTTCTGCCACTTCACCATCACGCAACCGTGCGACAGAGCTCCTCCTGGCGCGAAGCTCGAGTCCGTGTAGACCTGCAAACCTGCCCGATCAGCTCCGTCCCAACCCACGCCGGTGTCCGGGGTGAATGTGAGTCCCACCGCCGATGTCCCGTTGAGGAACTTGAACGCCTGGAGGCCCACCTTCTGCACCCACCTTGGCGCTCGGGTCACGTGGCTTGCCAGCCTGGAAGTCACGAACGCCAGGTCCGGTCTTGTTCTTGTGACCACCCATAGCAGTTCTCCGGCTACCTTCTGAGCCGCTTGCACTTCCTCCGCCGTGATTTCGCTCTCCACCTCCGGCTCGGCCATATCCTTGGACATTGGGATTGCCGACTTTCCCGTGATGCCATTCCGCTCCACGAGGTCCTTGATGTAGTTCTCCTGAGTGAGGAGGTAGGTGCCGTCCTTCTCGAGCCACAGCTCCATCCCACAAAACCTCACTCCCGCTTCACTTCCGACCTCCTCCGGAGCCGACACTTCCCACACTGACTTTATCTGGCCACACAGGCTTTTCCTCACGGAATCGCTGGCCAGTATCAGCATGTCGTCCACGTACACGACAACCATGCCCTTCATGACCTCCGTGCCATTCTCCTCGTAGATGACCTTCCACAAGTTGGGTTCAGACTCCAGCTGCCGCAACTTCAGCCATCCATCATCCCACTTCCATCGCCACTTCTCCATCGTGTCGTCCCGGTAGTCCGACCACAGCCTCGGCGATTGCCTAAGTCCATATAGTGCTCGCTCCACTTTCCACATCTCGCCGGGCTTGACCAATCCCAAACGAACCAGCAGCTGCGGGGGCTTCATCACAATGACGACCTCCCCTTCGTCATCAGCCGCTGCCAGCGGGGCATTCAGGAAAGCACACTTCACATCCAGTGTCGTAGCCCCCCATGATCTGACCGCCGCCGTCTTCACCGCCAGTCTCATCGCAACGCTGTCGCTGCCTCCGGCATACAATTGTCGCTGATCATGGCTGTCTCCATAGTTTCCGCACACCACCAGCCGGCACTTCTTCCGGGCCTCCAGACCCGGCTTCAAGGTGTACACCGCCTTTCCCGGCAGCACTTGCACCTTCTTGTCCGAGTTCACCAGCCTCTTGGCCTCCTCCGGCGATAGTCTCGTCAACGCCTTCTTTTCCAGCATGAGCGAATCCATCTCCTTCACGATGGCTTCCTTCCACTCAACGAAGTTCTCTTCCACCTCCCGACCCGATACAATCTTGGTCTGCAGCACTTCCTGGTGCAGCTTCGCCTCCGGGGTCTCATCTCTGACTGTCTGCTCCTCTGCCCGCAAACTCTGGATACTCTTGACGATGATATCCACGACCTCAGGCTCGTCCTTGAGCAGGTTCCTTTCCTCCTCTTCTGCAAGCTGTGCCAGCCTTCTCACATACTTCAGCGCTCCATCCTCCTCTAACTTCTCCCTTGGAGTCTTCTCTCTCACCCTTCTCCTCAGCTCATATGGCTCCTCATCTTGCGGGGGCTTTTCTGCTCCTCTCTCAACCAACCTCCAGTCTGGCCCTTCCGTTGGCATCGGAGTCCACTTGTGCAGCACATACGCCGCTGTTTGGATGGATCCATCATCCTTCACGACCGCATGCCCACTTGGCACCTCCGCGATCGGGGTCATGTAGTAGGCCTTCTCGTTCAATGGATCCCACTCTTTTCTCTTCCACGTTCTCTTCTTCACCAACACCTCCTGACCAAATCTCGGCATATCGGCAGGCTTCCCAAGACGGATCCTCTTCTCCTTCTCGACTGCATATCTAGCCGCACATGGCCAGTATTCTCCTCCCATCTCAGCAGAGTGGAGTAGACGTCGGGTCCGATCCTTCAGCCCCCTGATTGCCCTTTCCGCACGGCCATTCTGGCGGTAGTCATCGCCTGCAGTTGATGTCTTGGCGATGTCTCTTGCCAAGCACCAGCTCGCCAACACCTTATTCTTGAACTCGCGCCCGCAGTCCGAGTGAAGTCGGGCTAGAGGAAGATTCTCCCGTCTTAACTCGAGGTACATCTGCTGGATCGCCTCCAAAACCTCTCGCGAGCTCTTGCTCACCAAAGGTATCATGAACCACAGCGTCTTCACTGGTAGTGGTGGAAGGCCTTCTTCGTCTTCTCCTCCCTCCTCTTCTTCTTCAGCTTCAGCCGGGTTCATCTGGGCGTCCTCCAACTCCTTGGCCTCATCTTCCAGCTCAAAGTCCCAATCTCCTGCTTCCAGAGGTGGCAACTCCGGCTCGTACTCCTCTTCTTCTATCACCAATTCTGGTCGAGGCGGTGGGTCAGGCGCTCCTTTGATCATGAAGATTGTTCTTCCTGCCCATCTTGAATCATCCTCGAACAGTCGCTCGCCAGCTCCTGCAGTTCTCCAATCATCGGTCACCGTCTCATACGCACCTCCTTTGGCCTTTCTCGCGACCGTGCGCCTCACATCCGCCAGCTGGTCTATGGGGACCGGACACTCTTCAGCCTCCTCCGGGAAGAACTTCCCTTTTCGGTGGGACTTGTGCACCCTGATGACCATTCGCCCATCGATGCTCTTGGTCCAGTAGTCCGCCAGCCTCCCTTTCTCCTCCTGGATCTCCCCCTCCTGGCCCTTGGTCCCCTTTTCGTAGAACAGGATGGTCCTCAGGTTGCGGGTCTTGTCCAAGAGTCGATGAAGGTCTTCCTCTTCTAGGTTCGTCACCTCCACGCTTTCCAGAACCTCACCGGTGTCATTGTCCACGGTGACTCTCCACTTCACGCTCCTCCAGGGTGGTCCTCCTTTTCGGGTGGTTCGGTAAGATACCGCATTCTCATCAATCCTCTTCCACCTCCGCATGGCTTGCACCCGTTGAGGGACCTTCCAACTCCCCGGAGCCAATCCGTCGATCTCCTCGTCCCAAACCTCTTCCTTTCCACCACGAGGTAGGGTGTAGGCACCCATGAGGAAGTACCTACAGCTCTTGCCGTCGATGTCGTGCCCTCGACGCAGAGGTCCCGCCAAGTCCACAGACAAGATGTGTGCCTGGGGATGAGCAATGCGCCGATGTGCTCGTCCCTGTGCGGATGCTTCCTGGCATACACGACAGTCTCGCCTGTATGGCGTATGGCCGTTGGCCAAATGCTCGGCCCACGACAGCTTTCTCACTGCTGTCTTGATTCCTGTTGCTTCCAGCAACGCCTTCGCGACGGACCGCATCAGTCCCGGCGCCCATCTCGCAAGCTCCTTCGAGCCCTCCACATCTGCTGCAGCTCTGGTCGTACGGGTAGACCTCCTTTCTTTGCTGCTTTGGCTCTCCTCAGGGATCGCCAACTCCAGGTCCGTGCCCATCGTCGTAGGTTTCGCGGCCTTTCCTCCGAACACACTCTGAAAGAAGGTGATTTCACTCAGGCCCTCCTTCTCTTTCATTGCCCTCCACTGCGGCGTTCGCCACCACGACCAACACTCAGGCATATATTTCTCCGGGCTGGCTGGGTGCTCCACGAGGAAATGGGGTTCTTCACCTCCCTTTCGTAGTGCTGCCTTCTTCGCCGCCAGGTAGATGACCATCATCCTCCACATCATCACGTCGTCCTCGAACACCGCCTTAGCTTCGTGCTCGGTCAGGTCTGCCTTCCCGAACTGCTCCTGCACCGCGGGCCCCCTCACCGGTCTCGGGCCTCCTCCAGCCTCCGGCAACGGGTAATGCCTCAGCACACTCCTCGTTCGACAGTTTGGTCCTCCAACCACTGCCGCCAGACGCCCATCCTGTGCCAGCCTCAAAAGCGTGCCGTAGAGCGGGCCTCGCACCATGTCGTGCTCCTTTCCTCTCTGGATATCCACCTCCAACAGGAACCGATTGTCTCCTCCTAGCTCCTTCACTGCTCTTGACAGAGTATAACCTTCTTCTGCGCCTGCGTAGAGGTGCAACCAGAGGGGATCTCCTCCTTTCTCCAACAGCCTCCTCCTCCTCCGGTTCCAGGGTAGATGCCGAAGATCCTCTGCAGGCTCCTCCACCAACATGGCCTTCACCTTGTCGGGCACTCCCTTGAACACCGGGTGAGAATCCACCAGCTGCTGGATACTCTCCTTCTCAATCAGCGCCTGTACCAGCACTTCACCTTTATCCTTCTCTGTCTTCAGCTCCTCCAGCTCGTCGAGAAGCTTCATCGCCACGGCCCTGTCCACATAGGGGCATTCATCTCTCATAGTCACCTTCAGCTTCCCTTTTCGTGGGTGTTCCACTGAACATTCCACGCCGGACCACTCCACCTTGCACCCAAGGGCTTTGATCAACACCCCCAAGGGAATGATCGGGTCCACGTCCGGGTCGTCATGGATGATGATTCCTCCCGGGCTCATTCTCATCCACCGCTCTTCACCTCCGGCAAGGGTTACTCTTACCTCGTCCATGGTGTCAAGGTCTTCCGAAGGTTTGCATCCTCTGAGTGGATGAGTGGCCCCCGAGTCCAGCAATCCACCAACGGCTCGGCTCAAACTCGACACCTGGGCCTTATTCAGCCTTGGGTCTCCTCGGATCTCGTCCAGCTGCTTCTGCAACATCTCGAGCCGATTTTCCCTTTCTTTCCCATTCTTCACACCGCTGGTCTTGTTGAGGCTCCTCAACATCTTACCCGCCTCCTCCAACACCTTGGTAACGGAGCTGGCAGCTGTCTCCTCTACCACCACCTCCTTCTTCTTCTTGTCCTTGTCATTCTCCTGGTCCACCACCGACTGAGTTTCTGCCACTCCTCTTGCCTCCTCAGCTTTGAATGGCTTCACTGCCGGTGCCGTTGTCCGTTCTCCTCCTCCAGGCTTGGAGACCTTGCGCGGGCAATCCTTCCGCATGTGCTCCGTCGACCCACAGTCCCAGCAGCGTCCTCGAGCCGTCTCGTCCGTCGGGTGCAACCAATCACATCCTCGACCTCGCCGGCAGCCGCTGTCGGACATGTAGAACCGGCAGGGGGTTTTCCCCTTTGCTCCTCCTTTTCCGTCGCCCTTCCCTTCTTTGCCTTCTTTTCCTTCCTTTCCATCGCGGCCTTCTTTGGACTCCTCCAGCTTCCGGACCTTGGTGTCTCCTCCTGCCGTGCTGGTTTTCGTCGGAGCCTTCTTCTCGCTCAAAAAGGCCGTCTGTTCCAGCTCCGCCAGCAAGTGTTCCGCATACTGCAGCACCGTCGCATGGGTCGGAACCGAGTCCACCTGCAGTGTGCTCCTCGCCAACGAAACTCGGAAAGTCAACTCCCGGTTCGCCTCCAAGACCTTCTTTGTGAGCTTCGTCAGGCCTCTCATCAAGATGCTTGAGTCCGGCAGGGTCAACCCAACGTCTCCTGCACGTCGCCGCCATCTGACCCAACGTCTCAGCCCCTTCACCGCTTCCGCCACCGATAGAGCTTCCCCTGGCTCCTCCAAATTCCTCAACACCACGGCCTTCTCCGCCAATCCTCCCGGCTGATAAGCGATCATCAGCTTGCACAGAACCGCAAACGTCGTAACGGCCTGCGACGAGATCAGCTCATCACGGATTCCTTCCGGCACCGCCTGGATCAGCATCGATACCGCTCTTCTTTCCACCCGACTCCACTTCTTCACCTTCAAGGATGTAGGTGTCTCCGGGATCATGTTCATCCGCTTGATGGGGACTTCCTGCAAGTAGCGGGCATACCATTCCTTGGCCTCGGTGACCATGAGCTGCCACCACTCAGCGCTCGAATCACTCAAATCAGCGAGGAGCGGCTCTATGATGATCATCCAGTCACCCAGATCAATGGGGCCTGACTCCGCCGTAGGTTCACTCAGCTTCGGCAGCTCAGTGATGCCAGGGCGAACCACCTCCACCGTCTCCTGATTTCCTTTCCCGGCACCACCCATCAACTGCTGTTGCATGGCCTGCATCCCCTCCAGCAGCTTCAGAATGACGTCCATCTGCTTCCCGTTCTTTCCACTGCCCGCCACCGATGCCGGCCTCAGCTCTGATGAAGATTCATCATCATCTTCATGTTCACCTCCATTGTTCTTGCCGTTGGCCATGTCCGGGTTCATGCCCTGGTCGCGCACATTCTGGCCATAGCTCACGTCCACGTTACCTCCCATCACCTCCATTGGCTTCCGGCTGTTGTCCCCACTCTTCTTGTCCTCGATGCTAAGCACCTTGCTCTTGTCCCGACTGTCCGGGGTACCATAGCTCTCTTCCACCGCCTTGCCGTTCTTCAGGCTCTCAATCTCCCTCATCAGGCACTGGTTCTGCGCCATGAGCTCGTTCACCAGCCGCATCACGTACTCCTGGTTCTCCACAGGCATTCTTGCCGCCGGCGACATCCTGCTCGTAGCGCCCGCCAGCTCCATACCCGCCTCCATAGGTTCAGGTAGATGCCGAGGTCTCTCTTGGTCCATCCGGGTGCCATGAATCAAGGGGGCTTCTCTCCGCCACCGAGTCAGGGTCTCCATCTGGGCCTCATTGAACAAGGGTTCCAGAACCACAGGGTCGCCACGTGGCCCACCTGCCCATTGTTCTTCTCCGTCTCCTTTGCCTTCTCGACCGCGGGAGCCTTCTTGAAGGGCCGTTCTTCCCGAAGTCGACCTCCTTGGCGTGTCGAGCTCCTCCGCGGATCTCTTCCCACCGGAGTTCCCCTTGCCCTTGGCGCCAACCGGCACCAGCTCCTGCCCAACCAGCTCCAGGCTCTCCTCCGCCTCTTCCGGTTCTCGCCGTCCGAGGTCTCCTGGAGACGCCATGGCTTCACCGCGTCCTCCTTGGGCTCATAACCTGTAAACCCAGGTTTCAGCTACGCGCCCTTTTTCTTGAACACAAACGGCTTCCAGGTATTCCTAGAGTTTCCATTTACCAGGGCTCTATTTTGGCTACCGTTTTTTGACCCACACCCAAATGGGCATGTGGGTTTAAGGGAAATTCAACAGTTGGGTGTGGGTCAAAATTAGTCCACCAGGGGACCACGTGTTTTAGTCCTTGTTTCCATTTACCAGGGTGCCATTTTGGGGTTGCCCTATTTTTGATCCACAGCCAGCTGTGTCCCACTACTTTCGGTCTTGGAACTCCATGAGTCTTATGCCGCCAAGGACCTGCCCTGCGGCCGGGACTGCTCCAAGGCGGAGTTGGGCCACTTCCGCGCCTGCGTGCTGTCGGCCTACGACACGACGCCCGTGGCGCAAAGAGCGAAAAACCCAGGGGGGGCGGGGGGGGGGGGGGGTTGGGGGTTGGGGGTCAAAATGAAGCGTGACATGTTTAGGAAGAACACCGGTTTTTCCAGACACAGAATCTACACTTCAACTTCACCGTGTTTGGCATATTGATTTTGTTGTGTCTTTTGGCCTGTGAATCGGTAGTGGGGGCCTGCACAACAACCATGTTTGCTACCCATACCAAGGTTTGGGAATAAATTAGGATTTCTGGCTAGATTTGGACCCCCGTATTGGTCTGGTTGTCCTGTTGGTTTCCCTTCAAACCAATCCCAGAAAGAGTACACTCAAGAAAGAGACACACCCACCTGGTGTTTAGAGACAAAACCCTGGTGAAACATAGGAAAGACCTAAGAGGGAGATGGCTGATGTGGCTCTAAGCAAATGTGTGCCAAATATGATTTCGGTGTGTTCTTAAAATGGGGACCCCCAACAAGGTGCTTTCAACATCGCGCCATGGGAAGCACCCATGTGTGACACCTGTCCGGGGACCCATTTAATGGGTTCCTATGAAACGGGTTTTATACGGTCATGTTGTGATAAGAAATCCATTTTTGCTGTCGAGAGTCTTACAAATTTCTAAGTCCCTGAGGTTTTGCCGAGACTCTGGAAGGTAAATTTGCAGGGGGTCATATATAGCTTTGTCTTTTTCTGCTCATATAGTAGCGGAAGAAGAGGTCTGAAACCCGTCTCAAAGCAGTCTGATCAGTGAATTGGGTTCTATGGGGGAGTGGTCTCCATCCGGCCAGTTGTTGTGCTTTTGGTGGGCTGCAAGTGCTATTTTGGCGGCTTTTTTCCTCAAATTGTCCCATTCGCCAGTCGCACCCAATCGCACCCGTCACCTCCAACCAAAGCGGGTTTATGCAGCCGTCGAGACTCTGAGAAATTTACTTGCCGGTCAAGCGAGAGTCTCATTCTTGTTTTTAAGATTTCTTAGCACACTGAACGACCGTACTGCAGCAAAGGGCGTGACGTGCGCATAGCGTCCTACCCATTTCTTCGAACATCTGGCGTCCAGACCTGGGGCTATGTTGGGCTCTGCCCTTTGTTTTTTTTCTTCACTTTGAGCAAGAGGATCCGATCCACAGTCCAAGCAGCAAGATTGTTACCCTACCATCCAACATGGGAGCCCGACTTGGGGACTTGGTCGTGGGCCATGTACAAGGAACCCTCTGGTTCCATGTCAGTGGACTGGAATTGGTCTATCCCGCCTTTCAGCTGAAAGCTATGGGGCTGAGACGAGCTCCGCGGGCCGAACAGAGCAGCTCCAGGCTCCAGGGTCAGGTTCCAGCGGGCTCTGGAATTTCCACGGGTTCCGGAAGAGTTTCAGAAGGGTTCCGTGGTTGCTGTCGCCGATTCCGGGCATGTGGGTATGGGTCAAAATTAACCCCCCAGAAAACCGCAGGTTTTAGTCCTGGGTTCCATTTACTAGGGTTGCATTTTGGGGTTACAGGGGTTCCTACCAGGGTTCCATCTACTGGGGTTCTTTTAACCAGGGGTTACTATTTTTGACCCGCCATTTCACGACTTCCGAGGAGTCCCATGAAGCTTACGGAGTTCTACGCGCCTCAGGCCGCAAAACAGAACCCTCAAGTCCGGATCGGTCCGGACCGGTGCTGGTGTTTGTCTCCGGACAGGTCTGGCAGGCTGTTGATTCGGGGCGTGTTTTTCCAAGCTGGCTTTGAGCTTTTTCAATAGAATGGTGCATGTCGGGATTCCCGATTTTCGTGGCTTGGACCAAATGCCAACTGGGGTCTTTATGTGGATTCACGTGTTTTACCCTGTTCCCAGTTCATGCTTGACACCTCACAGGTCCGGCCGGTCTTGTTCTCAGCGCCAGGCCATTGCTGTTGTCCATGGTTTGTGCTCGGCATGAGAAGTATCGGTTGCATCCGATTTCCAAAATGGGCTTGGTAGATGTGCTTGGATTTTCGTGCCTTGACTTGCCCATCCCAGAGGTTGGCCGCTGCACCTCCTGCCTGCTTGCTCGCCTGCCTGCCTGCCTTCGGGTGATGGCAACTCTGGTCTCTTTGCCTGACACGTTTACCCCCTGTCATCACTCGCTCGAAGTTAAGGACACCGGCCATTTGAAGATTCTTGGATGCCGAAATCAGGCCATACCAGGTGAAGTTCTGCCTCCAGTTCAGCTCAGTTCAGCTCTCCCCCGCGCAGTTCCGAGGCTTT
The DNA here is from genome assembly GCA_963377175.1 of Effrenium voratum. Lineage (NCBI taxonomy): Eukaryota > Dinophyceae > Suessiales > Symbiodiniaceae > Effrenium > Effrenium voratum. The sequence goes on from CAUJNA010003563.1 coordinate 75,945, forward strand.
GGCTATGCCTCTCTTCATCTTCCGTGCGGGGCTCTGGCGCACTGCCATGCCACGCGGCCAAATGCTGAGATGGTGGAGGGGTGTATTGGCTTCCAAGTGCGCGTGCGTGTAGGTACTTTCGGGATGGGGTTTAACAGGATATCAATAGGGAACCAGCTGTTGGGGAGGGTCCCATTCTTGGTCGAACCGGGTTTCTCTTGGTTAAGCGATTGCTCAAACGATTCCTGCAATTCATCGAAGCGGATTTTGTTGGCTGCTGGAAGATTGGTCTGACGAGTGGGAGTTCCATCCTTTCTTTGCGGAGACCAGGTGTGGTTGGCAGCGTTTCAGATCGCTGTGTCCAACCCCTTGTCCAAAACCAAACGCGCAAACTCTCGCCCAGTGATGCCCCTGCTTCCCTGTCTCATGGTCCATGGATGTCCTCCTAACAAGCACAGAACCGTTTCTTGCTTTCCCACTCGGCCAGTTGCTTTGCTTAGACAAAATGCATTTGCTCAGGGAGTCAGAGACTTTTTTGTCCACCGGAGTGAGATCTGCTCTAACAAGAAGTGGCCGAAGTCTAGCAAATTTCTGATTGCGTCATTGCGAGACTTAACTCAACGTGTTGCCCTTTGGCCCTTTTGGCTTTCCTTCATTTTCCTTTTAATCAGCAATAGTAGTAAACTTTTGCCAGAGGTCTATGTGTGGCCACGGTTGGCATTTGCATGTTGTTGTCACATCTTACGACGGTTGACGGAGAGGGATTCAGGTTTCTAAAATCATATCCCAAAGCCATTTACTGCCTTACCTATTTTCGGGGAAAGATGCCCTGGTGAGAGCCTGACGGCGTTTGACGGTCTGCTTACTAGCTTCTTCCAACAGAGTGGGGACAGCATGAACCAGTAACTGCTGCGTTCTGAAGACGGATGTTCACTCACCAAGGCTTGGGGTATGCCTGGACACTTGTTTGCAGGGCTCCAATTTTGGAAGGTGGGCTTAAGCCTGTCTGCTCGTTGGGGAAACGAACCACCCTTGGGTTTAAGTGAGTCATAATCAAAAGCAGGTACAAAGATGGTCGACCCACAACCATGTAAAGACTTAAGAAGGCGAATATCCGCAGCTATTTATGGTTGGGACTGTCCCTTGCTAACCTTCACTTACCCGGGTTTTGATTGTGACTCAAGCGGGGTGTAATCAAACAGTGGACAGATGGCCGGATGGACTGCTTGGCCAAAGGGCATCGCAAGACCGATCACTTTATCAAAGAGGAAGTGTGAGCGAGCCACAATTCAAGCCAGCCAGACAAGAAACAAACAAGCAAACAAACAATCAAAAAAGCAAACTAGCGGACAAACAAACAAACAAACAAACAAGGACGCAAGCAACAATGCGCGCACACAAACAAACAATGGTCATATTAAAGGTACAGATACACATGGGTGTGGGTCAATATTAAACCACCAGGGGACCGCAGATTTTAAGCCATGTTTCCATTTACCAGGGTTCCATTTTGGGTACCTATTTTTGACTCACTGCCACATCAAGTCAACATATTTCACAATGTATTGCGCAGATCTGACGCGTATATCATCTTTGTAACACTGCGTTATGCCATGGTGTGCCTGTCAACGAGCCAAGCACACATGCATCATTGTGTGTGTAAGATTTCAGTATCATGTGTGTCTGTGTGTCTGTGTGTGTGTTTAATACATAGACCGTTTCGGCAAGCAACAACTACAACTACGTTCGACATGCTTGCTTGGAAAAGCAAGCTATCATCCCTCCGTTGAGTGCTCAATAGCTCATAGTTTGCCAAAGGACGGACTTGTTTTTTGCCGGATCCCTCGTTTTAGCACCCGCTTGAGGCTTGGTGTTCCCCCACACTTTCGTGGAGCTCCCAAGACCCCTTTGGAAGACATGGCTCCATTTAGGCCAATTGCGAGCTTCCAGCTGTTCGCCTGAGGGAGTGTACCCCTAGGAATTTGCGAACACTGAAAGCCCATTGGCTGTACCTGCAACCAACTACTAGGAATTTGGGTCAAATCTATGGAAGATGTCCCATGTTTCTTGGTGGTTCCCAGCCATCCGGTTCCTTGGCTTTTTAGCCTTTTAGTGTTTGGGGATTTCCGAATTTAACCCACTAAAAGTGTGTCACTTTTTGCGGGAGGATCTGAGGACAGCCCATGTTTGCGTTTGCTTCCGCCCCGCCTCTAGGCGCTGGGCGAAGGCCGATGCGAAGTCGGGCGGGGTGAACGCCAGCCTCCCAGGACAGCTGTTGGGCGTTGGTAGACACTGAAGAAATCATCCCCAGAGGGTTGCTCTTTTTGTTCTTTTTTTTTGGGGGGGGGTTACCTTTAAAATCAAAAACCAACAAAAGAGTGCCCGGTTCTTTCCACTGGGGGTCTGGGGGTCTTTGGACTTGTACCACATCAGATTTGTCGCCTGTGCACAATTCACAATACCACGACAAGCCCGCAGGTGAAACCACGGTGTGTTGATTCGGGATTCCATGTTTTCAGTGTTGAGTGCATGTCTTGGGCAACTGGCAACAAGCATGAAGATATTGCATAATTTAGGTTGAGAAAGCAATCAACAGTCGCCCCGCAGTTCTTGGCGATTTGCACGAATCCGACTCCCAAAGAACAGCTCCAAATAAGTGGACGTTGAGCCAGTGAAAGAGCAATTTGTTGCTGAATTCCATGAAATTTCTGACAAGCGCCCTGGTTCACTGCTCTGTTTCCATATGGGGGGCTGAGCCTGGAACTTGCGCAAAAAATGGATGTGGATTAGAAAAATTGACCTTTTTTGGGGGAGCCGAGTTTGTACCCAAACCGACGCGTGTCATAAGCTCAAGCAATTCACCCGCGAACCTTGGTTTCCTACTTGCAGGGTTTTTACTGTACTTGGGAGCTTCAGTTTATGGTTCTGAAATCTCAAGATGCATGGGCGTATGTCCAAGAAGGATTCAGGCCGCTCCCCCTCTTGGTGTACATGACATTGGTCAGTGTTTCGAAAGTGTGGCTGAGCCTGCTTTGGCACCAGGCTTGACGGATGGTGGGTTTGCAGTTTTGCGCGTTGCTTGCACTTGGCCCATGCCTTTGCGACGTTTGGTTGGGGGCAAGCATCCTTTTGCGGTCACTAAGCGACAGCTTTTGGAAGCAGAATTGAAGCTTGCCCCCTGCAGGCCAGCACTTGCATGCGGCGCACCTAATTCTGCGGCGGTTGCTTGGTATAACCTTTCCCCCAACGGCAATGAGTTGGCTGAGGCCCATTTGTATACGACAATGTCGTGTTCCATTTGTCAGCTTTCATGACCTGTGGGAGGGTTCTCGCTTTCCAAGCAGGACGCAGTGCTGTGCTGCTGAATGCTGATACAGCCACTCGCGCACCCGATGGCGCTTCCATCGCACTTGCTTTGCAGCAGGAGACACAGGCGCCTAAGGCATGAGTTGGGATGACTGTCAGGACCATGTCTGTATGCATAGAATACGAATTTAACAGCCAAGGGCATGTCATGTTTTTCCCCAACAGCTGAAGGCTTTGGGGTCTCAGCCCAGATAGGCTCTGGGGTGGTCCGGGCCGGCCCTGAGATAAAGTTCCACGAGGGTTCGACCAGGGTTCCACCAGGGTTCCACGAGGTTCTGCGAGCACCGCATGCTGTTGGGGATATCACCTGAGCTTATATTTTTTTGGGAACTGGGCGTGGGGGTCAGCTTCCCAGTTGCTTAAGGGCAACCAAGCACTGGCGCAGGCCCAACTCCACTGTAGGGAAACAGGCTCAGCAGCCCTTGCGGAGCGGACTGTTCAGAAACCCTGAGTGACATGAAACTACGTCAGTTTCCGAGAAATGATGTGCGACCTTGCGCTGGACGTTGTGTAGTTCATAATATGCTCACTTTGTTGCCTGCACCCTGGGGTTCGGGGGCCTTAAAAAGAAAGGCCTTTAGGAAGCGGCCGTGAAATGTGCGGAACGTCCTTTGTTTGCAAGCTGGACGCTTTTAATTGGGTTGACCGTTTTGTGTTGGCCGCATTAGTAGCCACATGGCTTTGCAGTGCTTGTGGCTGAAACGTACGCTTTCCAAAGCCTCGCGAAAACCATGTAGACATGTTGAAGCTGTTCAATGCTCAAGGTCTTCAAGTTTGTGGGATTTCTAGAGACGTTAATCATGGGTTTAGCAATGGGAAATCGACAAGGGAAAATCGTGAAAATACGGTGAACTTGGCGTGAACGCCCCTTTTTTTGCCGTGAAAGACCGTGAAACTCTGTGAGATTTGGCAGGCGAAAAAAACACTCACATTCGTCCTGGCTGGCGTTGTTTGCTGCTGGGTTTGAAAAGGTCCTGCTGAATGGATGTTTCGGGAGGACCACGATTGTTCCATTGATGATGCAGAAATGTGCTGCATGCAGTTGTCCTAAAATTGGCGACACCTACATTGAAAGAGAACCCAAAGGACGCCAACATGTTGATGAGGGTTGTCCCATTTGGAAAGGTTGCATTTTTAGTGCTAAGAGAAGCGACACCAAGAAACTGGCCACTTTCGAAGATCTGCTGTTCTTGGGACCTCGCTTGACATTGTGTTGCATTTCAAAATTCACCCATATGGACCACAATCTAAGCATGACAGGTTTAGTTCAGCAGAATCTGAGGTGGGTGTTGACACAAAGCGATGCCCAAAGCAAGTCCGTGGCCAAGATATACTTCTCCCCTCTGAAATTTGAAAACCATCCCCAGCCCTGAAACTGCAAATTCCTTATAAAAAAAAATGAGAAAAACAAAACACAAACAATCAGGACAAGGGTACCCCGCACTGAATTCCCCTTTTTTGGGTCCATATGTAGTCCTTTGGTTCCGGCAGGCGTGATCACCTTCTATTTCGAGGTCCGATAAGGTGAGAAACATTTTATCTTTTTGCTTATTGTGGTTCACAAAAGTCCCCACCTAACTGCTAAACTTTATTTTTGTTGCTCCCCTTCCAATGTCAAGAGGTCAAGTAAGTACCTGTCATAGGTCCGACAGGGCAAGTGAGTAAAAGTCATCAGCTTCTTCCCGGCAACACGAGCCGCTGATGGCGCTCACACGTGCCAGGCGATCCCTTGGCACGATCCTTGGGGAACGGCTGCATCGGCGCCTTGGGCTGAAGGTGTCTTCGGTTTCAGAATCTTTGGGCTCTGAAAAAAGGGCTGGGTCTCTCTTTCTTAGGTCCCTTCCTTTCGGGTCACTTATGCTGTAGGTGTGTTGCTGCTATAGGGCACCCCTTGGTGGGGGGATGATTGAAGGGGATGTTTTGTTTTTTCGGAACCCCGGAGTTTGCCCAAATCAGAGGTGGTTCTGCGTTCATACGAGGATTCATTCAGTCTTCGGATGCGTCCAAAGTTGGCGTGAAGTGCCCAATTGACATGTGTGGACCATGGTAAGGCGGTGTGGGCCTAAGACTCCAGCCTCTAGACATGGCAAAACAGCAGGAACCCCTGTTTAAACAGTAGGCTGTAATTATCTCTTGTGTCTTACACACGGCTATTCGATCCCCCCAAGACCGCTCCTGCTGCATAAGCACCCATGGTCTAGTGGCTACGCTGAAGGTTGCCAGTTCGATCCTGGGTGTATGGCGCACCAGGGGTTTTGCTCAAGTAGTTGGCAGCTCCCAGAAACGGAGTGTCCTCGCCAATCCGGAGAGCGGATGCGCTCCGCATCCGCTTCCCAGGAGGGTCCGCCATTCCAGGACCTGCCGCGGCTCGTTTGCACAAAACCCGGTGGGCGGGCCGATTCGAGGGGCCGATTCGTGGGACTTTAGCGCCTGGTTCTTGTTTGGTCATCTTCAAGAATCCATCGTCCATGGCCTTCAGATGCTCAAATTTGAAAAACAACTTTTTTGCGGAGAGCAGCCAATTGTGAGGCTTTTTCTGAAAGGAAACCAAAGGGAAACACCGCTCATTCTAAAGGTTCCCCCTGTTCGAGCCCCGGATGTTGTGAGGGTGTCCATCAGCTGGCGCAGAGGCGCGTTCAGATGTACAGCTGGCCCCAGTCTTTAGCGGTTTCCCGTCAAATGCTCAGTTGAAAGCGTCCGAGCTTTTTGGTTTTCCCGGCCATGTTTAGTCCCTAGGTTTCAAAAGGTGAACCTTGAATATTTCTGGGTCGGGCAGGGACAAACGAGAATGGCAGCGTCAGTTTGCTCGGAGAGTTTCGTGGAATGGGACCCGCCTTTGGAAGTCGAAGAGCTGAAGACCAGAAGGCAGTCTCAAAACCTCTATTGGTTTCCGACGGCAGCTTGGCCCATAGGTGAGTTACCCTTGGTGGGGCTGATGTTTTACGAGGACATGTTGTTGGTGCTTGAGTACTACAGGGCACCCCCCCTCAACAATGGACACGAATAGTGGCACAAAGATGTGGGACATCCACAATGGACGACCCAGGGGGCACAAGACTTCTTTAGTCTAGCAACCAATTCCTGCTGAGCATACTTTTGCCGCGCCACGCGCCGGCCTCGCATGTCCGCCACGCGGGATGGATGGATGGATGGATGGATGGATGGATGGATGGATGGATGGATGGATGGATGGAAGGATGGATGGATGGATGGACGGATGGATGGACAGATTGACGGACGGACGGACGGATGGATGGATGGGCCATTGTTTGATGTTTTGCAAGTGCAAGCAGAATGTGGGATGGTCCAAACTTGGTTTTGGGGTGATTGTCTGTCGTTTAACTCTATTCTGGTCCACTGAAACAATGCATGGAAAGCAGAATACGAAAGGCAAGTGGGGTCCACTTTGCTAATCAAGTACCAAGATTATAGGGCCTATAGGGAACCCAGATTTGTGGAGTCTTGAGGTACTCGCCCTTCATGGAGAATCGCGGCCTGGCGGAAATCAGCTCCACCACCTGATCCAGAAAGAACAGAGAGGTGTGTGACCCCATGATCCCGTGAAGGCTCCGTTCATGGGAGTTCCCTTACTTCAAGTTGATGATTACCCCCCCTCCCGCTAGCATGGCATCTGACAGGGGGTCCCTCAAAGAGGAAATTGCTCTTGCAGGTATCCTGCCACAAATGCTATGTTAGTGCGAGGATTGGTCAGTGCGAGGAAGGGTCAGTATCAGTCACCCGATCGATGGGTGCACCCTTAAGAGTGAAGGCTTCTTTCATGCCAATCTGTCCAATCTGTCCCAAACAAGTAACGCACAGACCTACATTCACGACCCTTCCAGTGGCAGATCGAAATCTCTGGCTCAGTATAACCACCTCCTGCCACAGATCTGGCGAACAAAACCGCAAGCGGGCAAACAACTGAAGTGATCAAGGCCGCAAGCTCTGAACCAGCATCTGCCACCGATATGTTCGGCCTCCCACCCGAGAAGCTGCTAGGAGTTTGCAGGGGTTCTCTTTTCTCTGGCTTGCTATGACACCTTGATGGCTAGGAACGATGCGCTGTGTCACGTGCTGTCAGTGTGGCAAGATGCGCCGTGACCTTGTCTTGTGTTGGTGTGTTTTCCTGGAAGGTGACCCCATGTGTGAGTAATCCAGAAGTAGAATGCAAACTCTGACGGGGGTGAATTGGGCTTGGAAGGTGTTGTGGTGTTGGTGGTCGGGTTGTTCGGAGAGCGAACCTGAATCAGAGGGGCTGTTTAACTTCTACAGACAAAGTTCCTCGGAAGCACACACCAGGCACCCCGAAAGGAAGAACTGCCCAAACGCTAACTTGAAGATGGCAAACGCTTGGTTCGCATGAGCAGAGACGCTGAAGAACCGCCCGTTGTTGTTTTTTCTCCGTAACACATGACATCTCCGGTGGAAAGCACGAAGACCTTGTTGTAGATTCAAGATCCGGGCCCTTATTTGTTGCCGCTAGTGCCGCTAGTGTGTGTGCCTGTCTTGGCAGGATGTTTTGGGATTGTGAAGATTCAACAGCACATTTCAGACAAAGTGTGTGACACCTGAGCAGCTTGGAATCCGAGCAGACAACGCACCACTCTAAGCAGTTCGAGACTTTCTCGGAGAAAAAAACAAATGCAAATCTATGCTCCTTGTCAACATTGTGTGCCAACAAATTGCTGGACTTGAAGCCAACACCGAACAATCAACATGACACGCTGCTTGGACCTCGGCTCGTTGCACAGACGGGACGTCCGCTGCACTGCTCCGGAGCTGCCAAGTTACAGACCCGCTTCGTCAACGGTGAAGCGTACTAGCTTGGAAACTGGGCAGATAATGCTCCAATGTGAGCGAATAAGATACTACTGAGAACTACCAGCTCCTGAAAGCAAAGCTGCATCATACCCTGGATTTGTAAGCCCGGATACCCACTCACTTCAGTGAATGTTAGTTGGGGACTCGATGGATTTCTCGGACCACAACAAGTCTAAACGAGTTTTGGGGAAGAGGCTTTGCTTCAAGGCCAGCCACACCAAAGAGCTATCCATTTTTCCCAGCTGGGCAAGGTGTCTTGCCCGAAGCCTGCTTGGACAAAGTCGCAGCTGTTTCGCCGGGAATTCCCTGGAGTCTGCATGGCCCAATCATGGGGTGACCCCATACGGTCCATGAAAGAGTTAGAAGTTCGACTCCAGGAGTACCGGTCGGGACATTCGGTCCCAGGCAACGAGCTGCTTCCGCCGGGCGCTGGCTTCTGGGTGCCTTTGGGCCTTTGGGCATTGGGCGCGTTGGGGGCGTTCGGGCTGGGGAAGCCTCGAAAATCTCCGCGTGGAGCGAGGCTTGTTTCTTTTGCGCCGGGCTTTCCTCGTAAAAGACCGGCCAACTCGCTAGGTGGAAGGAAGCGCCCCGGGGTTTTCTTGGATGCAACGACTGGTTTTTTACGATGGCAACTTCCCGCCTCATGGGAACCCCACAATTTTGGGTGATCCGATTTGTAAAAAACAACACATCGAAGCGTCACAGCAGCAGAGTTTCGCATTTTCGTTGGGCTCCCACCAGGTGCAACTCACAGACTGGGCCTTGCTGCCGCACCTGCTGCCTCTCAGCTGAGTCGGGAAGTCGCGAAGTCGGAGACCTGGGAAGTTGGAGTCGAAAAGGCGTCGGCCATTTCGGATGAACCTGATATGCAGATGGTTGCGAAGTCCATGCAACGCATACCACCTTTCAGAAACGGAATCTGATTCGACTCCCCAACGTAAATTTGCCAAGCAATGCCCTGTGCTTCCTCGACTATTCTTTAAATAGCCTCGACCATTTAAAAAACGAAAGGCTATAAAAGTAATGTCCCTCGACCATTAAAAGTAGGTCTAGACAAACTTGTCCAACTTGAGACGGCTGGCTCCTGACATCCCCACGCGCTTCTGTGCAGTGAGAGGTTGAAGAACTTTATTGCCGCCTTTTATGAAATTAGCTCAGTATGTTTTACAGTCGCTTCATCCCGTTGTAATCACACGCCGTCACCATGCTGTGTCAATATGGCTTGTCCCTCACATGCCCGTGCGTGTTTTTCCACTTCTTGTCCACAGCTCCACAGAGTCTGATCGCGTGTTGTTTGTTGATTGTTTAATCGTTTTCGAAAAATGAGGCGTGGACAAACCATGGACAAACCGTGGAAAGTACGTTTTTTAGCGTGGAAAGTACGTTTTTTAGCGTGGAAAGTACATTTAAAAGCGTGGACAACCATACCCCCAGGAGCCAACAACGCATGTTTGATCGGCAGCGATGCCCCGAAGCCACTAAGATTGCAGCATTTTTCAAAAAAGCCGGACTTCAGTACCAACATGCGAAAAATCTATGCACGCCTCTACAGTAGGCGGGACACCTGGCGATTTTGAAAAGTGATGCGACCATACATTTGGCAAGCCGGGGAATGAGTGGCTTGGGTGCAGTCATTGGCAGCTGGGAGGATGAGGGCGGCGTGACTTTCAGTGACCTGACCCTAAGCAATTCTTGGGCAACAAAAACAATTATTTTTTGGATATTCAGGGCCAGGCGCAAAAAACGGTCTTTCGGCAAAAAACAGTCTAGCAACCTCGACCATTCTTTTAATGGCCTTTGGAAGCCTAGGGAATGGCTTCAACCATGGTTTCCAAGTGGTGCGAAATAAATTTCGCCCATGCACGGCATGTTATGAGAAATCGAGTTCCCCTGAACTCGGTTTTGCCGGGGAAATGCTGCTAAGATTTTTTGCGGCTTTCTGGCGAGTGATGGATGACAATGGCCCGCATGAGTTACCAAACCTGCTTTAGAAACAATGAGGTCTTTGGGCCCCGGGAGGGAGGGAGGGAGGGAGGGAGGGAGGGAGGGAGAGTCAGCCTAAATTAGCTCTTATTAAGCCCTTAATAGAGCCTTGTTTGGGGCTCATTTGGGCTCAATGTGTTTGTGCTCGTTGGAATATGTTGCCACACCTGACTGCTCGCAGGGGAAGTTCACTGCTCTTCAGGGCTCCCTTTTCCGGGTGTCTCTGGCTGGCGTCAATGGTTTGCAAGTCAAGGCGGTTTCAGGGCTACGGGGCCAACAGGGACACTCGCAGATGATTCTAACAGCATTTGAAGTCAATTGCGTTAGGGTTAAGGTCTCATATATGTCTAGAGTTGCGTTAGAGTGTACATGATAGCATTGCTGCTCCAACCATTTTTTCCTCAATTCAGAGTGCTCTCCACTTTGTTGAAGTGTGAAACTGGATGGCAGCGGATGGGCGGTTCGCATTTTGTCAGGTGCCCCTGAAGCTTACCAGCACCCTTTGAGAACAACTTTGAAGGGAAGACATGGAGGTCTCAGTCGCTTGTAGACCAAGTCGTCCAATTGGTAGGTGGTTCCCAGCATTCAGGGGGCTTGATGCATCCCAACAGGATTTTTCCCGAGGGAAACTTTTAAACAGAAGATGTCAGAAGAGCAATGGTGAATATCGTCCAAGTGCGACGCCTGCAAACACAGAGACCCTTCAACATGGCTGTGGGTCAAAACCAATGGTACCATTTTGGGGTAGGTGCACCACCCATTTAGTCTATTTCAGTGGGGATTGTGATGTTCGCTGGGGGTACGATTTGGATTTTGACCCATGGCCACATGGGTTTTGTCGTTGCCTGACTCGGCGTGGCATCCGTCAGTTGTTGCTGAGGCACTACGAAAGCGCTGGGCACTTACTGTCCATGTTGGCAGAGCTCAGCTTGCAGGACTGGATTGGGAAGTTCGCTTGGCCGCTTCTGCGGATCTTACCCTTACCTTTTTCCGAAATAAGTTGTTCTTCACCCAACTGGAGTCATGATTTTGGCAGTTTCCGGGTTTCCCCTTTGACCGCTTAGGGGATGATTTTGATAGTTGTGAAATACTGGGGCCTGCTCAACAAAACGTGTTTTCAGGACCCCATCCAGTCTTTTGCGCAACAAAACCAAAACTGAAAGCGGCGCAGCTGGTATACGACCCGGATCTCTCAGGGACCCCCACTCAGCCCCTTATTTGACCCTTTTGGACCTGAACTCATATGCGGGTTCGGGGGGGTCTCTGGAAGTTTGTGAGACTACAATGTGTGGTCTGAAAGCCCTTACACATTCTCCCGCGATCGACACGTCGACATGTCGGCGGTGATGCTTAAATGACGACCCTTTTGGGATTCCGACCCCCTCGAAGGTGGTAGAACGCCTTTGACAAGCCTTCATTCCCCAAATAGTGTTACACACAAACGGGTTCTTACGGCAAGGCTTAAGGCTGGTTTCGATGGAAGCTTGCACCCAAAGCCGACTCGCTGTTCTTGCAAGCGCCCTTCCATGCGACAGTCTCCCACCAACTCGCTGTGGCACCAGTGCGATTTGTCGATTGAAATTGCACTTTTCGTGGGCCGCGCGGGGGAGGCCGCTCCGCTTGTGGAGGAAGCCTCGCAGGAAACGGGGCTTTGCCCGAAACGCCGCGTGGTTTGACCCAAGAGCCCTGTTGCCCAGTGGATTCCACCCCTTTGTTCCCTGCAGTAATTTGGGAAGGGTGTGCTTCCAACATCAACCAACACAGGGCGCAATCTTGCCCAAGACCAGTGAGCTTTTCCGGCAGAGATCTTGGAGGCAAGTTTTGAAGAGAACTTGGGATGGCGTATGATGGAGATTGATGGCGTGGTTGCATGTGTTGGTTAAGCGTTTAGAAACTGGTGGGATATGCTGGGAATATATTTGAGCTATGCGGCTACGAAGGAGTACGATCGGATGACATGTGATGGTTCAGGGTATGATGGGGTATGCTGGGATGAAGACATGGGATAAGATGGAGTAAGCTTGGATGCGGTAGTTGAGTTTTTTTTTTTCCACGGAATGATAGCATACGCTGCGATTATATGATAAGCACAAATATGATTGCATGTACTGGTTCACGGTGTAGGGTATGAAAGGGGAATCTGGAATGGTATGGGATATTATGGAGTTTGATTGGATGGGACGGTTGAGGGTTTAGGGTGATGGGGTATGCTGGGATGTAGGGATATGACCGCTTGAGGTTTAGGATATGATGGGGTATGTGGAATATGATGGATATGTAGACTGTGATGGTTGAGGGTTTGGAGTGTGACTAGATGTGCTGTAATACAATGGTGTCCGATTGGGTATTGTGGTGGTTGCTGTTTGGGGAATCCGAATGGGGTAGTGTTTGTGAGTGGAATTGATGGAGCATTGGATGTACCAGCTGGGGGTTTGGGATTCGACATTGGACATTCAATTTGGCGCATCCCCCCCCCAGTTTTGGTTCTTTGAGCCGTTTGACATCCTGTTGGCCAATCCAAAACATACTTGTTTACAACAAACTCTCAGAGCATATATATATATATATACACACGTGTTGTTGAGACGCGCGAACCCGGACCCCATTTTTTTGTTGTTTTTATTCGCGCAACTTACAAATTCGAAGCTGGGGCGAGCTCGGGCGGCGTCAGGAGCTTCAGAACATCAGCGCGCGCATGGTGGCACACTACAGTCGCCTCCTCGCAGCTCGGCTCAGGGGTCTGAGCCAGTGCTTCCAGTGCTTCCAGTAGGCAGCCAAGAGCAACCACCGTTTGTAGGAGTATGAATATATATATATATATATGTTATATGTATATGTATGTAATGGAGCTGAGCCTGAAAACATGATTTTCTGTGTACCCCAGATCTTGGCCAAGCAACATGGAACCTGACTTGATAGGAGATCCTGGAAGATTATATTCCTTTCGGAGGAGCCTTGTGTTGATTGCCAGAGGCATCAGTGGGTGGAAAGGGTAGGCCAGTAGGCGTTTGTGACCATCGTGCTGTTGGAAACCGTTTGGTTGCTCAGTCGGTCAGTTGGTTTGTGGGCTGGCTATTTTCCTTCACCCGGGCCCATCATTGTTTTCGGTTATGATGTATGTCCCGAAGCTCTGGAACCTTTATGATTTGTTTCGAGATTTCTTTGATGAACACATGTTGACCCCCAGTGGAGAGGCAAATTCATCTTGAACATGTGCATTCCACGACACATGCACGGAATGCTGAAGGTGTGCAGCTATTCGCGGAAGGTTTGCAGAAGCACGCGCCAAACAACATGTCAGCTGTCAATGTGCATGTCACGTGCAGTTGCGGGAAGCTCGCACCATGTTGCAATCAGTACCCCGCCTTGCGACTCCAAAAAGGTCACAGGCTGACAAAAAATCTGGTGTCGAAAGCTGCGTCACGCTTCTTTTCCCCTGGGTTTTATGCGTTTTCTCGTCAATGGCTCATGCGTTGCTGTGAACGGGAGAATTAGGACAGCATTGTTTTTATGCAGAAATTGTCAAAAACCCACGGGGCTTGCCTTTGATAGCACTGGGCATCACAGACCCCAGAGTGCTTTTTTGTTTGCGCACAGGCCAATGTTTTGTTTCGCAGGTAAGCGCGGGCAATGCAAAGCCATAGTGTGCGAGACGGCCTCCAGAGAGCTTTCCAAAGATGCGTGGTTTTGTGTAGCATGGCAGTGAAGTCAGAAGGTTTGTCACAGAATACCTGCATATATCCCAAAGTGTGACGCTTTGCCAAGGTCAAGCTGGTCAACTGATGTTTGCCAACGGCTTTTTTGGCAATCAAACGGTTCACGCAAGTTCTTGAATATTCGCGAATTGCTCCAACGACGTTTTTGGGCACCAAGCGCGTTTATTTAACTTCAATCAGTGGCGGAAATTCGGCGCCCTGGGCTTTCCAGGCATGATAGATTGTAATTCTACGCGCAGCAAGAAGCTGTTGATGCATGGTTGGACCTGACAAAGCTTTGGAAGCACGTAGCGCTCTGAGGGTTTCTGCTTTGCGCCAGCTCAAACAGGCATGCCTTCTCAAATGCGTGATTTCAAGCCCTACGTTGAACAGCCAAAGGTGAAAGCGCCGCGCAGCTCAGCTTTTGTTGGTCTGCTCAGCAATTGTACTCTCCAGAATGCTTTTTCTGCTTGGGAGTCTATTCTCTTACCCTTGTGGTTTCTGTAGGCCTTGTTGCCTCTTATTTGGCCAGTGGCTGGTGCTTCTAAGCGCCAGAAAGGAACGCCGCCAAACGCTATCGCCGCAAAGCCAAGTTGCCACCCCCAGACTTGGAATTGAAAAGCCCTACAAAGATATATTTGCTATGGCCGCCCAGCTCCAAGCACATTGGCGCAGACGCATTTAGCGTGAAACTAACAACCGAACTTTGTGTTTTTCGGGACACTGGGTTGAACAGGCTCCCCACAACAATCTTACAAACAGCGCCCGGCTCAAGATACGCAATGCTGAGGTGTTACAGAAAACGCCGTGATTTCTGGAGTTGCCCCCTCCCCCCCCCTCCCTAGGCTCAATTGCGAGTCCACGTGTCCATTGTTTTCCATTGGGGTTGTTATAGCAAAGGAAGGGGGGTGGGGGGGGTGGTGGCCGGATTGCGGCGTTTTCTGTAACACGCCAGATTTCTCAAAGGCTCTAGGCTGAGCTGCCAATTACTTCCCCCTATCAAGAATGCGCTCTATCATTAATTTGTTTTTCGCGGACCCCTCGTCCAGACCTGAACTTATTAGCTCTCCAAGCCAGGTTTGACTTACGGTTGCATTCACGTTTGAATTATCGAATTGCAAATTCAAATCTAGAGTGAGCAAATCAGATTGAACTGCGCCGATTTGTTTTGTTCAAGTTCAATATCAACAAAACTGCCTTGAGCGGTTTTCTTTTGAATCGCTAGTGGACATATTGCTGTTTAAGGCGTTTGTGCCAGGTGGCACCCTGCAGCGCCCTTGTGGTACCCAATCAATAGTTTTTGTTGCCCCAGGGAATATTGATTAAAAGGGGGGGAGGGGGTACCCCATTTATTGCTATGGGGAAGCCGTTCGCCAATGCAAAGCTCAAACTAGCATGAGCCTCGCAGCAAAAACCGAGCACGAACCGGGCACGAACCGGGCACGAACCAAACACGAACCGGGCACGAACCGGGCACGAACCGGGCACGAGCCGGGCGCGATCCGTGCGCGGTCCGTGCGCGATCCGTGCACGAACCGGGCGCGAACGGCGCGAACCGTTTACGAACTGGGCGCGAACCGGGCACGAACCGGGCACGAACCGGGCACGAACTGAGCACGAACCGGGCATGAGCCGGGCACGAACCGGGCACGAACCAGGCACGATCCGTGCGCGATCCGTGCGCGATCCGTGCACGAACCGAGCGCGAACCGGGCACGAGCGGCACGAACCGGGCGCGAACCGGCACGAACCGGCACGAACCGGGTGCGATCCGTGCACGATCCGCGCGCGATCCGTGCACGAACCGGGCGCAAACCGGGCACGAACCGGGCGCGAACCGGGCACGAACCGAGCACGAACCGGGCATGAGCCGGGCAAACCGGGCACGAACCAGGCACGATCCGTGCGCGATCCGCGCGCGGTCCGTGCGCGATCCGTGCACGAACCGGGCGCGAACCGTGCGCGAACCGTTTACGAACTGGGCGCGAACCGGGCACGAACCGGGCACGAACCGGGCACGAACCGAGCACGAACCGGGCATGAGCCGGGCACGAACCGGGCACGAACCAGGCACGATCCGTGCGCGATCCGTGCGCGATCCGTGCGCGATCCGTGCACGAACCGAGCGCGAACCGGGCACGAGCGGCACGAACCGGGCACGAACCGGCACGAAACCGGGTGCGATCCGTGCACGATCCGCGCGCGATCCGTGCACGAACCGGGCGCAAACCGGGCACGAACCGGGCGCGAACCGGGCACGAACCTAGCGCGAACCGGGCATGAGCCGGGCAAACCGGGCACGAACCGGGCACGATCCGTGCGCGATCCGTGCGCGATCCGTGTGCGATCCGTGCACGAACCGGGCTCGAACCGGGCACGAACCGGGCACGATCCAAATACGAGCCTCCCAAGCAGAGCGCCACCTGAGCACAACCCAAGCAGCACGAACAGAGCGCGAGCCGGCAGAGCAGAGCACCAATTGAGCACGAACCGAGCACTAACCAAGCACAAGCACAAACCGAGCGCGAAGCGAGCACGCTTAGGGTCGCAACCCTACCTAGCTCGGTTGTGAGTTTCGAGCATAAATGCTTGTTTGGTTTTAAGAGGCAGGCTGCCGTAAAGCCTTGCCGCGTGGAAATATAGTTTCCGAATTCACGCGCAGATGAAAAGCACTCCTGGCCCCGTGTGCAAAGGCGAGCCCCGACCCAACGTTTTTTGCATTGTTGTAGTTCAATTGGTCAAAAATCTGGAAGAATCAACAAACACGAGCCAACGCAGAGCAGAAGTCATTCTCAATCGGAAGCTGATACCTCCAAACAAAGCTATGCATGTAGCGAAACAAATCTGGATTGGCTTCTTTCTCTTTCTTAGAGTGAAGCTGAGTTGGCACATAGTCCTGCAAGGATTGCCACCATCTGTCTATACATTGTGAAGCAAGCTGGTCGCTTGCGCGCTCCCCTCATCTGTGAGACTCTCCTAGCGAATTCATGCTTGCTGTGATTCACATGGTGGCTCTCCAAGCGCTTTTTACCAGCATCTGCAACCAACTTTGGCCATGCCTGCGCTCCATCAGAGTGTAGCAACGTCTTCTACCTGTGTGCACTGGCATGTGTCCGTGTGCGTGCAAGCCCTTCAAAACGACGGAAACATTGCCCCCCCCCCCACCCCCCCCTCCCCCCCCCAGCTGGAAACTGCAACTCGACATATCACAGCCTGAAACAGAAAACGGCTAAAAAACCTCCAAAACTACCAGGTTTTTAATCAGCCTGTTTCCTCCAAAAAGTGCGAAGATCCGGTTTAAATGGAACAAGCGGCTTGCTGAGCAGCCTGCTCCGAAGCGTTGTGTTCTGTTACTTTGCCTTTGCATTGCTTGCTTGCCGCGAGGAAGCGGCACCTAAGTGCAAGCCACGGCTAGGGGAACACCGCGCAAAGACCCTTTGCGCCTTAAGGGGTGCAGAATGGTCCGTGGAAAAAAACAAAAACATATTTGCAAGGATGAAAGGAATTCAAACCATGGCTCATGCGAACATGTTGAATACCCAAGACCCTTTCTTGACGTCAATTGGACACCAATCGTTTGGGAGGGTCGCTAGTTTTGACGCGCCGTCATCAGGCCTTTTGTCGAATCTCTGACTTTGCCGCTTTGGCTTCGTATTCTCGCTGTTGTTTTTCGAGCTGGCCAAGTAGCTGATCGATTTCCTGTGTGCAGACAAGAAAGAGGCGTTACATGAACACAAACTCGCGCCATGGTGGAATCCCACCCGCCCTATTAATCCGTGTTGTTGTTCTTGTTGTTGTGTTGTGTTTTTGTTGTCAGGGCGGGGAACGGCATTTCTTTTCCTGGGGCCCATTGGCTCCCAGAACCGCACCATCCGTCCAAATTGTATTCTGCCGAGTTGCCCAAGGCACGTTTCTGGACTTGTCAATTCGGATTTAAAATGGCAGATCGACTGCGCAACTTACAACTTGAGTTCACAATTCACGGAAGCAAGGTGCTGAAAGTACTTGACAATATGGGCTATCTGGAGTTTAGTGTTGGTTTAGTATTGGGTGCGTTATAAGTAAAAGGGAAGAGGTATGTTTGATTCTTGCCTGAACATATATATATATATATATGTATTGGCAGGGCCGGAATTGTATATCTGTTCCATGTGATCCCAATTCCAATTGCTTTGTCCATCCACGGTAATTGTCCAATTGCTTTGGGAAGTTCCCGGGGCAAGGTAAATAGGAACCAACTCCTGACAACTTCATTCATGCGAGTGCCTGGCAGGGTTTGCACAGAGAATGAAAGGAGCATACTAAATGTCTTTGTCTATGCGTGTGAACTACCTCACAGGAGCCATCTCGTTGAATAGGCCAGTCAATGAAATGAGTGTCGCCCAAGGCAACAGAATTGCCCTGTCTGAGCTAGATAAGAACTTGTGTTGTTTCTTCGCCACAGTGCCTCTTTCTGTGAGCGATAAGATGCTACTTGTTCCAGCTTGTAAAAAGAGAGAGAGAGAGAGAGATAGATGATAAGATAGATGAATAGCTAGCTAGATAGATAGATAGATAGATAGCTAGACAGGGAGAAAGGCAGGGAGGGAGGTATGGAGAAAGAGAGAACGAGACAACCAGCTCATTGTTTCCATTTCTGCCGGGAGCCTGGAAGTGGCCCAGGTCGCCTCTGTGAACTTCTGGAGAGGCACGGATTGTGCTTCTCAGACCTGTGCCAATGGTTCACTTCCTGTTTTGTGGGAAAGACGAGTAGAACTGACGCACTTTCACCCACCAATAGGTTTCTTCTCAGAATTCTCTTGTGGGAAAAGAACTAGCAGAACTGACGCACCTGAACCCACCAAAGGGTGGTGCATCTCAGCATTCCGCCAGGAATCATCCAGAGCCTCGTTGAAGGGGACGCTTCGCGCTGGAAAGGGTGAGATTTGGATCCACTCCGCCTCATCAAGATCAACCTGACGGCTGAAAACGCGTCGCCATCGAGTCCGGAAACACATCGCCAGCCCGCCCGCAGCGCCTCGAAGATCCTGCTGGGCTGCCTGCCGGCCTGCCGGCCGTGAGAGTCCAGCGCAGGTCAAAAGCGGCGTGCAAGCGGGCAGTGATTCAGGGGCCAGGGGTTCGACTCTTGACTCATCAACCAGCACATGATTCTAAGACTTCAGACCAGAATCTGGTGTGGTAGAAAGCCGTTTGTGGGTATAGTCGGAATCTTCTCCGCCTGGCCAGTTCGCTTTTGCTTGTTAGCTTCCTTATAAAGGAACGATTTTTCAGAAGGCGACAGGGTTCTTCGGTTCCAGGTACTCCACGCAAGTTTTGCTCAGGAAAGACACAGCCGCGGATCTGTGCGCGGATCTGTGGGGCAGGCTGGCCCCAGAAGAGGGAGCACTTGGGCCCGGCAGGTTTGTCGGGCCATGTTTTACTTTGCAAAGGGGATACCTTGACACGTGAGTGTTTGCTCACTCCCTGAGTTGCCGGATTTCAAACACTTGGCGGGGAGGACCATGTTCGTGCTTGTTTGGACTAGCTTTGGGTTTTTGAACTTTAAACTTTGGGAAGACCATCTTAGTTTTCTAGGTTTCCCAGTAGCGCCCTTTTACCCTTTTTTGGGGCAGGGTTCCCCTACTAAAATCGACTGCCAAACAAATGGTATATCCTTATTCTAACCTCCAAAACTGGAGGACCTAGCTTTTAGGATTGACTAAGGTTAGATATAATTCGCCGGACTTGTTGTGGTCCGCACGGGACGGCGCGGGCAGTCCCAGTGGCGCCTGGGGCTAAGTTTAGATATGAGATATGACACAGAATCCGAACAAATCTTTGAAGATGTACCCTGGGAAGAGCTTCAGTGCGCCGGGTTTTTGTGTGGACTTTTCGTTTTGTGGGCCCTTCCCACTCCGCGGGGCCTCGGGCCCCCGGATGTCCCCGCGCAATTTTGGTCCCAGGATCCGCCCGCGCGGCTGGGGCGACGATCCGAGGCTTCGGCCCCCGTGGGACCCGACCCAAAAACAGATTGGTGGGAGTCCTCTTCTGGGGGTAGACTTGGGATACATTTTTTACATTTTACCAGTGACTCCATGTGAAGCAAGCAAGAAAGTATATATTCTATAAGTGGGCCTAACTCTAATCATGTCTTGGTGTTTCTGCAAAACCGGAAGAATAAAGCGAATTACCCTCCAAGAAAGCACGCCGATATATGTTTTGATGCCCCGGATGAGTGCAAAATGTGCGAGAGATTGAGTTTGGGGTAGCAGTGGCTGTTTCAGTTGGTTGGCTGATTGGTTGGTCGGTAGGTTGGTGGGTCGGTAGGTCGGTAAGTTGGTAAGTAGGTAGGTAGATTGGTTGGTTGGAAGGTTGGGAGCTTGGCTGACTGGCCGGCCGGCCGTCTGGCTGGCTGGCTGGTTGGTTGGCTGGCTGGCTGACTGGTTGGTCGGTCGGTCGGTCGGGTGGTTGGTTGGTTGGCCTAAGTAGCTATGCCACATCACCAAAAGCCTCGAGAGTGATCCAGAAGGTTGTTGCAATTTGCTTATACTTGTCCTCCAGGAAGATCCATGCCCAACGAGACATGAGTGGTTCCTGTGTGGGGCAAAGACTGTCAGGGTGGGGTGTGTCCCGTTTGTTTGGAGCTCGCAAAATCAAGTGGTCCGTTGCACGGCGAACCCAACAACAACGGCTACGCACACTTTGGTTTCTATTCAGACCGCAACGCAACCCAGAAATCCTGTAAAACACTTCAAAAAGGTACCTTGCAAAAAAAAAGAGACCCGCAATCTCAGAGGGGTTTCCCGTATGCACATGAATTTGCCCCATGAAGCTGGGAACCATTGGCTGCCCGAGGTTGGTCGTCGCAGTCCTTTCCGCCTGAGCACGCAGGCAATGGCGCTGGCGTGCGTGAGAAGTCAGGAGGAAGGAAGGGGGACCTAATAACTGAACATGGTTGTTGTTGGGAAACATTTTTCATTTTTGCTTATTGTGGTTTAGTGGGAAATCCCCACTTAACTGCTAAACTTTAATTTTTTGCTCCCCTTCCAACGTCAACCGATTGAACTCTGTGGAGTCTTTGCCCAGACAAGCACCAGAGTGGTGGGGAGCGGCGGGCTAGGGTTCCGGAGGGGGCTTCCGCTTGGGGATACGACCTGGGTAATATTTTTCTACGCGAAAACAGATTCAACTTTCGGGACTAAGCTGATGAGAAACGACTTTTTTGAACTTCGATTTTCAGGGGTTGCGAAGCAGCCCATTCCTGGTGGTGTTTGTTTCGGGACGCTACGTCCAGGGGTCTAACAGAATCTATTGTAGAACCACTATGTACATATACATATATATATATATATATGTATACACATGACACATGTATACATATATAATTATATATATAGTGACTAAGCGGAGTGTCCCGCATTTTCCCAGGGCGGCCTGGGGCATCTAATGGTTGCGAACTCGCCAACTCGCCTTTCGCCAGGCATCCAATGGCGTGCACCAGCCGCTGGTGAAGGCACGGGCTTCGTCGAGCGCAGTCGTGGGGTTTTCTCAGCTTGGTTTCCTTCGCAACGGGCTAGGTTCCCGAAGAATTCTGGTGCTTGCTGTTGGGGATTGGGCAAAAGTTTGTTTTTTTTGCCGGGTCAAAATTTGAGTTTCGTCTTGAGCCCTGTTTACCCCTTGCACACTGACGCCAAGAGCGGGGCTCACCACTGCCGGGGTCTACCTGAGGATCCCTTAAGTCAGATCGATAAATGGATTCATAGCGAGGAAATACTTAGAGACTTTTCCAGAAGTTGCAGGATGGGCAGCAATTCCCGTTGAGTGCTGGGCTTTGGAGACTTCTCTCCTGGCTTGCAACCCGGGAGGCACCAGAGAGGAAGCCACTGGATCGCAAGTGGCTGGAGGCAGGCGCTGTCTGCACGGGACAGCGTGAGCAGTCTCTGTGGCACCTGCGGCTGAGTTTAGATATGATACATAATCTGTACAAATCTTTAACGATGTACCCTGGGAAAAGTTTAAGTGTGGCTGGTTTGCTGATGGTGTTTAGACTCTCTGATTTTGGTACACCCATCTCGATGGAAACAGGTTTGTAGAGCCAATGGATTCAAGTGGTTTAACAAGCAATTTCGCATGAAGGTCCCTTCGGGGATTTCTTACTTCCTGTCAAGCATAGCACTTTGTCCAGTGGTTTGCTGGATGTGAAACCCATGGGGCAGAGGAAGTCCTCTTTGACTTCCCGCCCAAAAGCCAGACATGGATCAGTCCTCAAAAGACAGAACCATCAACAAAGGGTATCCTAGAGCTCTTTTTTTCTTGCGATTTGGCACTGGAATGAAAGTCCAGGAAGCGCAAAGTCCTCTTTAGAGCATGGTCTCAAAATGGGGTGTTGGTGTGCATGTCACCAGCTGTGCATCAGAAGTGGATGTATGTGTGTGAAAAGAAGCTCGTTTGGGTGAGGGGTTCAAAAGCATTTGACGAAGGCACGATGCAAGACATGCTGGGAAATTCAGAACCCTCCCGTACAAAAATATGCATGTATATATATATATATATATTCTGCTTGGTAGCGACTGTGCTGGCAACACATCCTCCGTCAGAGCCCTTGGGTCTTTGCATTTTTTGGAGGACTCGGAGAGCGAAGACTTGCACTTCTCCCGCGAGAGCAGCCTGGCACTCGGTTTGACCCAGGGCGCAGCTGTGAGGAGTTTGGGGGGGGGGTGCTGTTGGGGAGACCACCTGACCTTAGTTTCGATTCGGTTGACCACAAGTTTAGGAGGGTTGTTAAAATTCCCCCCTTGAATTGGCAAACGTTAAACCTTATATGTGGTGAAAGTCTTTCCTGGGAATAGGCTTCCTTTGGAGAACAACAAGAGGTCTAAGCCAAGAAACTTTGACGTCACAGGGAAGCTCCGGCTAGCCGGCGAAGCCGAGGAGGGGGGGAGGGGGCAAAAGTTTCGAAAAGTATTTTTAATAGTACTTATCTTTCTCTTTCTACTGTTCTTTCTTTTTCTTGTCTTTCTTCTCTTCTGATCTTGTTCTTTTCGTTCTTCGTGATAGTTGTGATTGGATGTCCTACCAGTCGTCATATGCTTGCATGTCATGCTCGTTGGGTCCTCTCTGGAATCCCTGCAGCTCCAGATGGTTTCAAGGGGCTGACCTCCTCAGCCCCCCCTTTAGACAAGACTTGACCTCCAAAGAATCCTGAAACCAGGGTTGCTCTGAGCCTTTCAAAGATGACAGATGCTCAAGGCTAGACACTTTGACTGGCATGTTCTCAGATGCTTCATGCTCAGATGCTCTCTGTTCTTTGTTTCCCTTTAGCTGGCACCAGGATTCGGGTTTCACGAGCGGCGATGCTCATGTTCCCCGAGGTGTCTCCAGCGAGCGAGCGGCGAGCTCAGCTGTCATTTCACCCCTTGACGAGGAATCCGGGCAAAAAGTCGAATAGCCTATATTTTTGATTATGAATGGCATGCGAGCGAGATTCCAAGGATCGCCTTTTCCCATGGGTTTCCGCCCGCAGGAGCGGCCGGCGCCTGCGCCGCCTGCGCCGGCACCAGCAGCGGCGCAAGTGGCGCCAGCTGCACGCCGCAGCAGGCGGGATCCGGATGCGGCGAGTCTGGGCAGGAACTGCTGGACCGCGCAAAGTGTGGGTTTGCCACCGAAGATAGCCAAGAAAGAGTCCTTTCTTAGGCCCGTTTCTTAGTGGGTGAACTAGTATGTATAGATGTATATATATATATATCATTCAGGCCAGGGAAGGTATATGTTTTGGAATCTCCTGTTGGCCCTCAAAACGGCTTGGAGACTCCATGCATTGGCGTACTTGCAATAGAAAGGTTTGCGCAGGTGTTCGTCAACCGCTTTTCCCAACGAGGAAGGCTGGTCGGAGGGTCTATACTGGGTGGGGGCAAGCCTCTCTTTTGGGGCCGAGCGGTGACAAAATAGCATGGCCTCGCACGAGACGGCAAATATGTTCCTCAAATTGGTTTGGGAAACCCGAACAGTGGCATTCCATGTTGTTTTCCGGTAAACCGACCTGAAACAGGGTACCCTGGCCCGCAATGGTTTTTTGCATTCTCCCATTCACCCGGTTCTCGGATTTCTCCAGGGCAAACTTGTCGATGCCAGGACTGGGTCACCATTTCGCAGTGTGGCGCCCTCGGTTTTCTCGAAGTTAAGGTCAGATGTCCTTTTCCCGAGTGATATCCACATGTTTTGGAAATGCCAAGGCGCGGGCCCCAGGCCCCATGGCGGGCCCTTCTGGAGAGTTTGGAAAATTTGGATTTCCTTGAAGCCAAGCTGAAACAGGCACCCTCAAAGACGCCCCCATCAACCATGCTTCAAGGGTCAAAAGGAGACTCCAGGTACTGGCTGCTTTCCGAGTAGAACCATGCGGAAATGTGAATCAAACAGGCACCACTGCACCATGATGTGTTCTACAAGTAAGTCTGACCTTGGGAGACCCGCCTTGCTGGAGAAAACAAGTGCAGATATTTGCTTCATACACCATACAACATTCATTTCAGGATCCTTGGCAAAAAATCGAACGCCTGCCGGGGGTTTGCGCAGCCGTCCACCCAAGATCCCTCCTTTGAGGCTCTGCTGAGACAGAGGACTCGGGGAAGGGAAGCTGCAGCCGAACTGAGTCAGAGCGGCGCCATTGTTCCCGGTCCCAATTGGTTTCCTACTAACTTCCATTTGCTTAAGAATATGTTGTTTTTATTTTCCCCTGTTGGTTTTTAAAGGGCCGTCTATCACTACCGGACATATTTGTTGTTTCCAGCGGTCTTAACCAATTGGTTTGCTAAAGACAGCCGTCAAATAAGTCGCAGTAAAAGCCAGCGCAGCTGGTTGTGATAGGTGAAGGTTGGTGTCCAATGACGGGAACGAAGAGTGAAGGATGACTAGCGTGCCCGCTTAGCTGTTTCACATGTTTGCTAACATGGTCTGGCCATTTGGGTGATTTGGGTGTCAAGGGCTGCCTCTTCCAGAGCTTATTTTACCATAATTACAAATGCGGGATGAGGAATCACCTCTGCGTCTCCAACTTGTGTCCTTCTCCAATATCTGGAATGAGAACTCGCCCAAAATTGGAGACCCCACAGAAGCTACGTCCCAAAAGCACTCGCCTTGAACCTCACCTTTTTGGTCCCAGGTGAAGTAGTCCTCCGCTTTCTTGTTTGGGAGCTGCTGACCTGGCCGGGATCAGAAACCAACAGCATGGGAAGCCAGGATTCGCTCCGCCCATTTTTTTTGCCCAGAACCAAGCAAATGCCCCCGTTGTTTCTCACTCCTTTCCGGACTTGAGACTAGAAGATCCTTTGAGAGCGAACGACGCAGTTGGCACTTGGGCGTTTTTCCACGCTGGTGAGTTGGGTCTTGTTTCTTGTTCGGTCCAGCCAGGAGGAGCGACGCCACGGACCTCAAACCTTCAGGTGAGCTGACCATGTTGGTCAAGATGCCACAAGCTTGTTGGGCAGTTCGTAGCACCCCCCGAGTCCAAGAGTCAGGCCGACCTCTCCCCACAAAGAACGTCATTTTCCCACACCTTCCCGTCGGCTGTTATGTTTGGGAGGTCAATAGGGCGCAGGGTCTGTTGCGCGGGCTCCACCATTGGGTCATTGACCGCTGATAGGATGGCGCCCAGTTGTCGGCTGCCCTTTTCACTTGTTTGTGGTGGTGGAATGTGTTTGATTTCTTGAGGGAGGCGCCATGAATTGTTTTGCCTGTATGGCGAGCACGATTCGGGGGCAACGTGGGCACAAACCACTCGAGTTCCTCACAGCTGGTAAACTTGCCAGCGGAACTCAGTGGCGCCATGTGACCCATGGAAGATGAGCATCTTGGGCAGCATCCTCGATCTCGTGATCGTCATGATGTTGACTGGGCCTACAGGAGTTGCCATCATGGCAGGTTCATACCGCAAGGTTATCGCTCACGTAATCACACAGGTCCTTCGCTTGCAAGCAAGGTGGTGCACAATCCAGTTGAGGTGGTGGTGCATTTTGCATCATAAGGTGTGCGGTCAGCTCCAGATTCCTGATCGGCCGAACGGGTTGTCAAAACGGTCAACAACATACGGCCTGAGCATGAGGCAGCGTAAGCGTGGTGAGACTTGCTGGCATGCATCCGTATGAAGTCAAGCCACGAGGCTCCCTCTACGCTGCACCGTCGGGCTGTTTTCCGCAGGGCTGCCTTCACTGATGACCGTCGCCGTTCGAGTGGCTGTTCAATGAGCCCAGTGATGACCATGCCAGGGCCAACAGAAAGGCCAACTTGACCCCAGAAAGAAACAATCAACCATTTCCCTTTTTCAACGTTGGCCTCCCAGTGAAACTTCCATGGGATGACAAAAGAGCGAGGGCGCATATCGCGCAGGCTATCCGGCTCAGCCGGCTCAGCTGGGCTCTCAGGGTACCAAGGGTGCGGGACGGCGGCAAAATGGAACCCAACCCCACTGGATGAAACCCGCACTTTGCAGGGTTTTGCGACCAGCTTTGAACATTTGCGCCTGTACTCGCGTTTCGCATCAGAAGTCAAACCCCTCGGAAAAAAAAAAAAAAAAAAAAAAAAAAAAACGTGGGTTCTCGCAGCAGCCTATCTCTCAGCTTAAGTTGTTTCAGTTCTTGTCGGAAGCTGTGGCACGTGGAGTTTGCATCCATTGCAGTTTTGTCAAGCATCACGTATGCGATGTTAGTGCTTGGTTAGTACTCCATGTTTTTACCCGTGCCATGTGACAGGTGTCCTTTGATTGCATGTGTTTTTGCAACAAAACAGCTTCGCAATCCGAAGACACTGACCGATTTCGTGCGTTCAGGATTTGGCGTCCTTGTCCGGATTGTGGATGAGAATGAATGGGCGCCCGGTCAAAAGGCTTGTCAGTTCAAGTTGACACGCTCGGCATCCACTGGCCAGTGTCTGTGATAACGTGGAAAATGCCATTTGGTTACTGTAAATCTGCAGGCATCATGTGGCTTTGAGCACGAAGGCTCATTGTAAACGCCCAGCATTCTTGCCTCAAACATAGGTCATTGGCCTTTGTTTGAGGCTTTACCATAGTTCCACGCCACTAAGCTTGTGGCATGGGTTGGCATAGGTTCGTACAGTCAGCCTGTCACCGGGCCCCCTACAGAGACCGTGGGTCCATCTTTCTTGCGGGCGCCTTCGAAGTCCCTTTCCAAACTTACTCGGGGCGCGTGTCAACAGCAGGGCCTCCTTGAGTTCTAAAGGGCTCAGCAAAAGTGACGCCCGCTAAATACGAAATAGGGCCCAAGCAATTTGAGCGCACTGCCTCTGCACTCAGGCCGGACTTGTATTTCTCTGCAGGCGCGCTTTATTTTGGTGGAAAAAGCCATGTTTCAAATGGGCAAAATGCATCTTTTAAGGAGCCCTGACAAATAAACAGATGAACAGACGGACGTGTAGGTCAACGGAATTTCTCCTTCAGGAAAACACCCCCTAATTCTCAGATCCATGGTCAACGCACACGGAGATTTTGACAGGGGTGCCATGAGCAAGCCTCCACGCAACAAAATATTTTGAAGTATGGATCTGGGCCCCCTGAGTTCCCATGTAGATCGGCTGAAATGAGTGGCAGCGATCCTATAGGCAATGTTCAGGTGTACAATGTAAGGATCCCTGTTTGTGGAGGCCGTAGGTCAGCCACGCGTTGGTGCGGTGCCAGGCGAGCCGCCGCATGCGACGGAGGCGCCGGACGAGGCGCTGAACTTGCTGAAAGCCCTCCAACGGCAGCAGGAGGAGCAGCTCATGGCAGCGGAGAAGGCGGTGGTTTTAGTTTTGCTGGCCTTGGCTATGAAAAAGCACGGGTTCAAAAATAGTGTTCTGTTCAGAAGGCAAGGATATGGTTGAGCGCGATGTTTCGGTAGAAATGCGGAACACAAGCTGAACAGAAGACTAGTCAATACTGACAACACATCGAATGTCGTACCGAAGGAACACCAGCTGTGTCAACGTAAGGCAGCCCAAGAGCGATAGCGTCTAGGAGATGTTTGACGTGTGATGGCATGGTTATAGGCAAACAAAATCAGAAACGCTGCGATAGAGCATGTCCAAGCCAGGGTGTCTGTTTGCCATCTTCTGTGGAAAATTGATCGACCCCCTCGTAGTGAAGGACTCCTTGTTGAGGGCGTCGCCAATTTTCTCACAACAGGCAGTAAAAGACGCCCGCACGCAGGAGTCCTGCCTTGCACTCGCAGCCGTAGTTGACGCCCATCTTAGCCATTTGGGATTTGGTTGAGCAGTGCCTCCACTTCCTGGTTGAATAGGACCCTCAGTGAGGGAATCTACGGATGTTCCCACACCCCAAGGTCTATCGAATCAACGTTTCCTTGCACGCAGAAGCAACATAACGGGTTCGAGGCAAATGTGTGTACTGATTTTGCTTACGGGTGTTTCGATATTGGAGTCCCTCGTTTGATGCGTGTTGCAAAGGAACACCAAAAGGAAACCAAGAGGAAATCAACCATAGGCACCTTGGTGGAACCCCTGCAGTCGATGGGTTCTGTGCGCGGCATCCCTTGAGGCATCACTCTCCTCCGGCCAGCCGCGGAGTTCCTTCCGCGAGCGCACGCCCGGAGGAGGCGAGCACCCAGAAGCCCAGTTGCCCCGTGCGCAAGGGGAGACAAGACAAAAGCAACGGGAAGCAATCAGAGCTTAGGACATCCATGTAAAGCCTCCTGGGACGTGAACTTCGAGTACATTCCAGGTTCACTGATAAAGACCAGACTCCAAACATGTAGGTTCCCTTTGAGTTGGGGCAAAGGCCTGGTGGACACGACCAGTGCTTCAGCTTTCGCCAGGCGTGTCCAGGTTCCTCAGGTCTGGCTCGCGGTCACACTCGGAGGCTCGGGGTGGATGGGCACCGGCGTGGAATGGCATGCCGCTTGGGTCAAAGAGTGAGGTTTCTTAGGTCGTTCTCCATGTGTGTGTGTGGTGTGTGTGTGTGTGTGAGTGAGTGTGTGTGTGAGAGAGAGGGTGAGTGTGAGAGAGAGTGTGAGTGTGAGTGTGAGTGTGTCTGTGTGAGTGTGTGTGTGTGTGTCTTTTTGCGGTGGTCGCTGGTCGTGATGTTGTGGTTGGCCTTGCTGGCTTCCTTGTTTCTATTTGCCGCCTCTCTCGCTTGCTTGCCACAGCTGCAGCGGCTGTGGCCCAACTGCGCCAAAGACTTTGAGTCTGTTCGACAATTGGGCAGTTCCTCCTTCTCTCATCCAACTGTTGCAGACTACTGTCACGAGCATCTTGCGGAAAGTCATCTCTTCTCTCCTACCCCCCCGACCCCGGCTGAGAACCCCGACCCCCTGATAAACGGCTGAGAACCTGCGGTTCTTTGCACGGATTTCCAACAGATTTCAGCACAGCACGCACCCACCAGTTGCCCAGTGGCGCCCCTCTATTTTGCCCCTTCTTCTTTTTTTGCGGGAAGGGTTCCCCTTTAAACTCAACCAACCAAAGAAAGGATGCCCTTTTTTTCTGGACATCCACTGGGCATCTGTGCGACTGTCTCAGGCTCGGGAGGCCAAGCAAAGCCCGGGCTGGGGGCTCAGACGGAGAGGGCCGCATCTGCAGCTCAGCGACGGATATGGGCCATGGGGCAGACTAGAACCTGTGGCTCCATTTTGGGGTGGATGAACATCCTTTTTCCCACCTATTCTGATGTTCACCAGGGGTACAGGGTTTTGGTTTTGACCCGCAGCCATATGTATTAGAACATATTAGAACCCTACGTTTGGATTCCGTGCCGAACTCCAATTGAGTTTGGGTACAGACGTTTCACAAGTTTTGCCAAGAGCTACTTTTGAATGGCTTTACCGCAAAATTGCAGGCAGCAATTCCTCCGGGCCAGACTCTCCACGCAACTCACCCAAGGTATTGTTGCATGAAGCACCTTCGAGCTGACACGGTTCGAAATTGGTGCCAGAACGGAGCTTGTCGCGAGATTGGTGGGGAGCCTGGAAAGTGCGGTTGGAACCAGTTCTCCTGACAATTGACACGTCACTCTAAGGGTTGATTCCCCATTCTTTCGTCACATGCGCACTCAGTGCAACGATCGGTCTTTCCAGCCGGTTTCGGCCCAGTTTTTGATTTTTTTCTGCAGCGAGCACTGACGCATGCAGAAAGTTGTCCCGCGGGCTAGGGGTAGGGCCAATAGACTAGACAACCCCTTCCCCTGACCTGCCAAAGTCATGCCGCTGCAGGCAATCGATCTTACTGGCAGCGTTGTGTTTTCAGGGGCATCGTTCTTTCCCTACAACCATCGTTCTTTCCCCAGGGCCATCGTTCTTTCCCCAACCATCGTTCTTTCCCCAACCATCGTTCTTTCCCCACAACCATCATTATTTCCCTTCTTTCCCCACCCCATCGTTCTGTCCCCCAGCATCGTTCTTTCAATCAAAGGTCAGTGTGTCTCTGTTATTTGTTTTTCGCTTTTGCATCTGTTTTGGGTGAAAATTGGAAAACCAGAAAGAATGGGGAAGTATTGTATGAGGCCACATTTTCGGTTAAAACCCATTCTTTCCAAGCATCCAATTTTCTAGGATTTCCGGTCTTTCCTCCCGAAAGTGATGACAACTGCTGCGTGGGCTGCTGCGTGGGCCCCCATTGAAAGAATGAGGAAGTGAATTGGAAGCTTGTGGAAAATTGGCTCGCGGGCACCACTTCGGTGGGTTGGCTGATGAGGGGCCCGCGGTGCCATCAGGAGGATGCTTCAATGCTTGCCGTGAAGCCACGGGCTTTATGTTTGTCAGTGTCGCCTTGGCAATGATTCATGACATGGATGTGGGCAAAACAACAAGGGCAAGGCTGACCGCCCCTGCTTTGGAGAGGCCTGGTGGGCTGCTGGGAGTCGGCAAAGGGAGAGAATGGTAACAGTTGAGTTTTAGCCTTGCTTGGGTGGACTGCTTCGATGGTAATTGTTGTTGCATCCATTTTGGGGGATAATTGGGTTAGCTCTTCAGAATGGGGTGGTGTGGCTTAGAGTCACCCCACGAAGCGCTTGCTCTGAGCAAGCTCCTTGTCGCGGATTTTTGTTCAGTGTCGCAAACTAGCTTGTTTGTTTTTCCTCTCCATCCTGTCCACGACCAGACTTGTGCTGAGCACCGGTTTGCTGGCCCAAGGTTTTGTGGCGCGACCAGCGCAGGCGAGATGGTTTGGGAGCAGACCCCAAAGAAACCGTACAAGTTTTGGCGACCTCAGCTGGGACGTTTCAGTTCACAAGATGCGGACCAGAATCAAAACAAGCGACATTTCACTAGCGGCAAGACCTGGGCTGGTTTACTTGAAGACTGCGCATTACTGTCGTGAGTTTTACGTGGCACGTGTGTGTGTGTGGTCATTATGAGACCCCAGCTGCCTCGGGCTGCCAAACCATGACTTAGGTTCACTTGAAAAGGCAATATATATATATATATAAACCCTAATAAATGTGCACAGGCGGCTGTTTTTGTCAGAACTCCTTTGTGCTTGGAGTATTGGAGCCCGAGAGTGTCTGATCCGGATGAGGCAAATAGCACGGGCTGCACGTTGAAAAGACGAAGCGCAGAGATCATTGCCAGATTTGGCTCGCCTTTTTGTGCTTTTGCCTTTTTGGTGTTCCATGCTTTCCCCGTTCAACCAGTACTGTGCACAGTTAACTTTGTTCAGGGGTCGAAGTCTAGCCCAGAGATGACGAAGGTTTCTGAATCAGGGCACACTTTTCACAAGACCAGGGAATCCTCAGTCGCTTGGAGTGGTTTTTGCTGGAGCGCAGCGGCGGCAAAGCCACCAACTTCGTATCTAGGACTCGTGCTTTTGACGATCTTTCAAGGTGGTCTCACGTCAAGTTCACTTCCGTTGAACCATTTTGGTAAAATGTGTGCACGCAACTCTTCCCCGGGTCCCGTCTGCAGGCTGAAATGCATATTGCAGAGGGGAGCTCTCCTTCCTCGCAGCAAAAGAAACAACATGTCCTTCCATTTGCTTAAGAACATTTTGTTATTTGGGTATGGGTCAAAATGAAAGCACCAGGGGACCGCAGGTTTCCCTTGTTTCTGTTCTCCAGGGTTCCATTTTGGGTAACTAATTATTTGTGACCCACTGCCATTTTCCCCTGTTGGTTTCGAAGAGAATCTATACTGTTATTTGCAAAGCAAAAAATGAGGTTTATGTGTCGTCCTGGTTAAAAAAACATGATCCACCCGTACCTGGCTGTCCCGCAAGCGCCATGCCCTGCCCCGCGCAGGCAGTGCCCGCGCGGCGCCTCTACCGAGTAACCACGAGGCGGGGTAAGCATGCCATGCGTGCCCCCAGAAAAAAAAGAGGGGGAAAAAAACAATCAAACAAAAGAAAACTCACTAGAGGTCCCTGGAGACAATATGATGTTTAACGCACCTTTTGGTGGGTTCCATTTTTGAGATTAGCACCATGGCTGATCCAGAAATAGACCTGCTCTTTTTGGACCTCTTTCCAGGCTTCCACTTGCTAGTGCCATTTGCAACAAGGTGAGTTTGTGCGCTACTTAGAGAGATGCTTATGGCTAGCATCATTTGTGTATGACATTGTAGTGGCACTGATGCAAGCAGAAGCGTTGTTTCCTTTCCTACCTGCAAACCAATGGAATTCCCTTGGGCCACTTTGGCTGTGTTCACACCTGGATCAATCAGCAACACGGGAGATACTCAAAATTGGGGCTGTCGCTTCTTGGGGACCCTGCTAGCATTGTGTTTTTGCATCGCCTCTTTTCCGCGGTCAAACATGTGGTTTGACAGTAAGATTGAAAGAAATGGAAGTGGGCCGTCGGAGCTGGAGGACAAGAATTAGTTGACCTCATCCGTTTGCACACGTCCACAGGATTTTTTGGTCGTGACCACGCCATGTACCGAACCCAGCGGCTGTTTGGCATTCGCGCCAGGGGCCTCGGCATTCGCGCAGGAGCCGCCTTGGGTTTGCCGGGGTTGCGGCGCGGGGCAAAATCAGTGAGGCTCCATGAGAGGGTCTCTGAGCCACCGGAGGCCCACAAACCCCAAGGGATTTGGGCGGCATAGCTGGCCAGAGGCCCCAAAGATGACTGCGCAACTACATATAAGAGAAATTCTGACCTTGGGCCGAAGGGCGTGTTTTCTTAAGGGCGGCTAGAAGATAGAAGGCAACCCATGGCCAATGTTTGGGGAGTGATCTGTGGAAGGGAGCGGTTGCAACAAGAACTGGCACGTGCCACCAACCACTTGTGTCGATTCCTGGTTTTGGCATGGTGACAGCGTGGACCAAAGGCAACAACGAGGCCAGGAAAGGCAAAACAGTCGACTTGGCGAATTGATCAGCAAACGTTGGTCGTTTTGAGTCCCTTGGTGCCCTCATGTCCGTTTGCTGAGGCGTTGTTGCCCAAAAGCGGAGGTCTTCAGAACGGGCACCACACGTGGACATAGTGACGAAGTTGCTGTTCCTTTGAAACGACTGTCATTTAGACTGCAATCAGGGGCGCCCCAAATGAGATTCCTCTAAAGGCAGTGCGTTATACTCATCTTCTTGTCAGTAAGGCGTAGGGACTGTCTGTAGATTCCGCGGTCTGAGGTGGACCGACAAGCAACAAGGGCAATGGAATCATGGCCCCTATGTCCGTTCAGTGTCCTCGAAAGATCCGAAGCCGAAGCCACAAGGAGAGGGATGATGTTTGAAGATTCTAGCCCTATTGACCTCGAGTGGTTTCACGGACACTTTCTTTTTGCTCCGAAAGTTTTGGGGAGATTATGACCCTCACATCTCCCCATGATTGGAGAGTACTACCTGATTTTGGCACATCTTTCTATATGGTTCCAGTTTTTGCTTTTTTTTGGATCCTTTGCAAGCGATCCGTGCCAATCGCCCAATTGCGGGCGCAGGACCTTCGGTGGATGGCCCCCGCACGGGCGCGCTGCTGCGGAGGGGCGACATCTTTGAAGCCTCCGTGGTGGCACCAGGCACTTCCAGTGCGGACGCGCCGACAGGGTAGGTTTTTCCGGTAGTGCCCTTTTCCTTTTTTTTTTCCGGGAGGGTTCCCCTACTGAAATCGACTAAAAACAAAAAATCACGGGCACCCTTATACTAACTCTCTATTGGAGGACCTAGCAGGTCTAAGTGGAGGAACACTAAGACTTCTCCTGGGGCTTTTGACCTCAAGGGGAATCAATCATGCTGCCCCCTGAAGTGGTCGCATTTTGAGGGGTTCTCAAAATTGCTGCGGCGGGAAACCTCTTGACCATTTAGAGTCGGTGATTTAGAGAAAATGTCACTTTAGACTTTGGACCCAGAACCAGTAATGGTTCAGGCATGGGCCCTCCCCTTTTGTGAGCCCAAGGCCACACCATATAACCTTTGGCGAAGTTTCTGAGCCCTGGCTTTGTGGAGTTTTTTTTAACCAACATTGTCCTTGTCAGCTTGGTCTACATATTAAGCTGGCAAGGACAATGGATTTCTCTGGTTTGGGTTTGGTCACATGATTCACACGCGTGCTCGTTTCCACAGAACTGGACCTGTCAACAGCCCTGCTTTGAGCGTTCGGGCTTGCTGACATGGGGTACTGCACCAGAGAATTGGAAATGACACCGGATCTTAAAGAGTCTTCTGACGGCATGGCACGCGAGCTCTAGACATTTGATAGGTGGTTCGCTCCTGAGTTGAAAGGGCTAGCTTGGCAAGCACCATGATCTCTAACAAAGTGTACGTGTACTCTCTTGGTGCGTCTTTCCTTTTTTTCCCTCAGGGCTGGGCTGTGGGAAAAGGGCCATTCCCGTGTTAAACCCGAGGCCGCTTACTCCGCTTATCCAGAGATGCAAATGGGTGTGTCTTGTTTTAGGGTTCTCTTGGGGTAGTTTGAAAGGGACCCAGAAAGGAAAACCACAGTCGTCTCTTGGCTTTGCATTATGACTCTAAGCCGTATACGGCGTGGCAGACTTTAGCTTTGGCGCCACATTTGAACCCGGCGCTGGTGCGAAAATTAGGGACCCTGTTTGCGGCTGACGCGGAAGATTTGGAGGGCGACCCTGCGATTTGGCCGACCCCCATCCTGTTTCTTTGGCCCATATGGGGAGACATTGCCATGCCAGTGAATCCAGTTACTTCAGAACCGGGAGAAGCCATGACAGGAAACCGGATGGAAGCTGCAACTTGTTCGTATCCATGGATCCACTGGGCGTAGCATATTTCGGATTTCGGCTTTCGAACGTTCAGGCGTGGACGGGCGTATCTACCTCAAGCTGGCTGGATGGTGCCAAGCTGAGGATCCGCTTGTTGGAGGGTCGTGAGCTGCATCGGTAAAGTCTGCCTACAAAACATGACAACATGGTGGATAAGGATCAATGTGGCAGATTCAGGGATCCAGTCTGCACAACAATCACCTGGGGGTAAAAACATCTAGGGCTTCTTTCCTGGGCTTGAGTATCTCTGGCTTGTGAAGGATTCAGTATGACTCAGTGTTCTGATCCAGCAGGGTGGCAATGTCCATCAGTCCGCTCCAGTTTAAGGCCCCATTGCTTGGGCAGTATATGGACTGCCCGGTTGTAGAAGCTTTCTCAAGGACATGCCTAGCCGCACATATCAGGCAGGCCATCCGGCCATCCAAGCACGTTACCCTTCAGGTGACAGGACAACTATGTAGGGTTTTACTGCTATGCCACGCAACCCTTCAGGTGACAGGAAGAATATGCAGGGTTGGACTGCTAAGCTGAGCCTATCGTTTGGTTCGGTTCATTGGTTGCACAAGGGTTACTGGTGTTGTGGATGCCTTTCAGCTATGAGGCGTGGCTGGGCATTCGACGACTCCGCGGTAGATCCTGAGGCAGGATGCCCTCCGCGAGTTGCAGCTTCGTGGTGTTGAACCGGGGGAAATTGCCCTTTTCGTTGGCCTTCAAAGGACAGCTTCTGCAACAACTCCTACAACAACCCCTTTTGGCCACAGTGAAAACTCCTGCAGACTCGGGTTTAGTTGGAGCTGCGACCATGACACGCTGGCGTGGTTTGACCCAGGCGAGCCTCGGCTTGTCCGTCGGGGAACTGAGGAACACTCATGGAGAAACTATCAGAAGTATAGACGTCTTTTGAGCCTTTGGGGTAACCGAAGTGGGGTGGGGGTGTTCGCACCCAGTTTATCTGCGCAAGGGGCCAACGCATCCAATTTGAGGTCCTTTTGGGGCTTGAGTCGAATTTTAGGCACATGTGGGTGCTTGGTCAGATCGTCCCTGCAGACT
This sequence comes from Effrenium voratum, assembly GCA_963377175.1. NCBI lineage: Eukaryota > Dinophyceae > Suessiales > Symbiodiniaceae > Effrenium > Effrenium voratum. The sequence continues at coordinate 111,982 of CAUJNA010003563.1, forward strand.
CTGGCTCCAAAATATTGCATTGCCCCTCTCTCATGGGTCGTGTTCGCAAGGTGTCCGGCGAAGATGCGATGACCGAGGATGAGTTCGCTGCATGGTGGGGTCAGCACCACCAGCAAGGGGGGAGTTTCATCGATGCACTCCGGCGCACTCTGGCGATTCGACTGCGAGTGAAGAACTTCCGGCAGTTGGCGCTGGTCTGCGGCCAAGATAAGCTTTCACCAGAGAGCCTGTGGATCGATACAGAGCTGGTGGTCATGATCCAAGCATACCCTCAGTCCGGCAATGAAGAGTTGGTATGGGCGGCCGGTGATGTTGCACACGTTGTGCACCTTCTGGAACGGCCTTTGGACCCAGATTTCAAATACCTCGGCAGTACAGCTTTGCACCTTGCTGTCAGGGACGGCCATCTGGAAGTTGTGCGCTGCTTGCTAGAAGCTGGCGCTGATCCGGACAGCCGAAATCATACTGGAATGACGCCAATGCATATGGCCGGCAAGTATGGCGGAACCAAGATCATGC